>JAUTDX010005758.1:0-44685 GCA_030844895.1 Ambrosia x helenae
AAACAAACTTTCATGTTCTTCCTAAAGATTTTGGGTTCGCGAAAGTTTGTACATGTTTTCTTTTGGTACATTGAATTAGATTACATTCATGATGAGAATGCAATCTTTAATCCGAACATTGTTTTATAGAAAAAACGAATTTTTGATTTAATTTTCGGATTCATGGGTTTTGGTTATATTTAGATAAACCGGACTATGAAACATTTTCTAATATGTGTATTTGAACATTTTTTTTTTGAATTTCTAATGCTAGTATTAGAAAAAGACATGTTAGTTGAAAACCCATGTAAACTTGGTTGATCATGTTCTTTCTTTGTAGTAAGCATATTAGAAAGATAATTTCAAAGTATTTGGAAATGTATACATTTTCTAATAGAGTATTGGAAATTAAAATGTTTCGAAATATATGGTTTTGAAACATGTATTTCTAACAAGCGCTGTTAGAAACGATGACGTTGACAAGAATAACGTGTCATGAAACATTTTAATATGCGTATTAGAAATTATTATTTACAAAATCATAAGTTTAATTTGTAAACTTATATATTGATTTCTCTAACGGACGTGTTAGAATTGATGATTTTGTAAAGAAACATAAGATGTTTATATTTCTAAAAGTGTGTTAGAAAAGATTATTGTACAAAATACACAAAAGTGTTGGGAATTTGTACTTTGAAAATTTTGTGAAATAAAAAAAGTTATAAACTTATTTTGTTTTATTGAAGATTTAGTAAGTATACTAATTAAAATTCAAAGTTGAAACTTAAAAAAATAATAAGAATACCATTAAGTTGGGTCAAATATTCTTAAATGTTTTAATGAGGTGTTTCAACTCATGGGTTTATGGAGAATTGGGTGTTTCACCTTTTCCAAGATTTAAACGGTTTGGTTAATTTGACGGTTTCTAACGAGTGAGTTTGAAACGGGTATATTTTGGAAAATCCAAAGGTTAATACCATTTATGTAAATGGTTAATTTTCTAACGAGGGTGTTAGAAACGGTTTATTTTATATAAACCAACAAGTCGTAAAACGATTGTCATTAATCGTGTATCTCTAACAAGCAGGTTAGAAACGGTTGAGAATATAAACCCAATGACCTTTAAAATGATTTTGGTAATCGTTTTTTCTAACGGGTGTGTTAGAAAAAAAGGTTTATTTGATATAACCAAACTATATATGATGAAACGTGTAATCGTTTACAGTCTAACAAGTATGTTAGAAATGGTTAATTTTGAACCGTATATGTTTATATGGTACAACGTATAGTTTCTAATGAGCGAACTAGAAATGGTTTATCATGAAAACCATATACTCTAACAAGTGAGTTAGGAATGGTTTAAATAATAAAACTATATTAGTGTTTATGGTTTTGATGTGTAATCAAAACATAAATATGTTAATTTATGGAAAATACTTGTAAAAGTAGAAATGTTTTGTATGAATAAACATATCTTTTGCAAAATTATATATGGTTTAATACTTGTATGAAAAGTATGATGACTTGAACCATATATTAGTCTAGAGTGATATTTAGTGTAAAACAACTTATGTTGTTTTGGACATATTTACTTGTTCGACTACTTGTGAATAGTTAAGTATAAACAACGTTGTTGTTTTGAAACAGTGTATTGAGGGAGTACCTCGAAAACATGCCACGAGATGATATAATTGCTATTATTTGTCGAACGATAAAGTGTTAAAGACATTAACACTTTGAGATTTGATGTTTATATATCCTTATATGAATCAGTGAAAGATATATGTATTATGTTATATATATTTGGGATTATATTGAAATTATAATTTGGTTAAATTATAATTATTAATTGGTAAAACTCTTCATGTGGTGAATTGAAGAAAAACTCTTTAGTAGAGTTAATTTATTTATGACACTTGACTATAGTTTTAAGACTAAATTAAGTGTATAATTGAAACTCTTGAGTAGAGTTCTTAATGCCATTTGATGAGGTTTTATTTCACATGGTGAAACTTTTGAGTAGAGTTTTTAATGTCATTTGATGGTTTTATTAGAGTCTTAATTAGAGTCTTAAGTCTCATAATTAAGTGACTAAGAAGGAAAAAAACTTCATCATCCCCATTGAGATAATCATGATCAACGTGGCAAGTGTATTGAAGTTAATGCACGAAAACGAGATATGTCATCTAATGTTGAGAGCATTTACGTAGAAATGCACAAATGTAGTTTTTGATGACTATAACATATGATAGAAATATATGTTATTATTCATAAAGTCTTTGATAAATATTGCCGAGATTTATTATAAAAGAATATAATTAGTGATGGGCGTGTAGAGTCTCTACAAACCACAACAATGTGGTTGAACTATATGGAGGATTCGTGATATTTGGGGAGAGTCACCAATAACTAGTTTCAACAAAATATATACATATCACTTAGGCATATGTGAATGTCATGTCGTTGAGTGTCAATCTAATTGACTTGTTGATGATGAATATGTTCATCAAAGTGATTATGTTAGACTTATGTTTAAGTCTAAAGAGTTAATGGTGAAGCCTTGGAGATTAAAGACAAACGAGTCTTGATCCTAATGGATGGAAATTAATTATGGTTTTGAAGCTCATTCTTTAAACCAAGGTTTTGGAATGGTAAACAAAATCTCATTTGTGTCTAAACTAAGACGTGAATGTTAGAAAGAGGATAGTGAGTTTCTCTTTAAGGCTGTCAGAATGAGGCATCTTCTGTTCACATGCTAAGTATTCGTAGTCTAAAGCATTGCTAGACTAATACTTGTTAATTTAGATGCTCCACGGAGAATAAATTAATTTTGAACATTCAAACATATGTGACGACATAAGAATGAATTTTGTAAAAGCAAATATACAATTCACTAAAAAGGATGACTCGAAAGGATCGAATAAATAGTTCATTGGTTATGAAATTATTTAGCTGAATATGAGGAGAACTCATATAGCTCAGAAAACGGTTCGTGTGAAAAATATGGGTTGAGTAATATAATGGATGACCTCAATAACACAAAGATATAAGATAGTCGCTATTTATCACGGGTGTCTAATGTCATCATGAGTGGTATTACTCAAACTTAATCAAAGTGAAAGCAATGTGGGGGGAAGAGTCATTTAAGAAACAATCCATAGGGATGTAAAAAATGGTACTTGAGAAGTTTTCAAGGGTACATATGAAAGGAAGAAACTTTCATCACCCCATTTGGTAGTTATCCAATAACACTTAAGTGTGGAGGTGATTTGCATTTGAAAATAGAAGGTTTGATATGAACGAATGTGATTTTGGGAAGTACAAATCACACGAACCTAGAACAGACTTGTTATAAGTCAATCCTATTATGTGGACAAAATTCTTGAGAAGTTCAATGGAAATGACTCTAATGAGGCTAGAACTTTCATCTACACGAGTCAATGTCTAGCTAAGAAACAAGGTGAGCCTGTTAACCAATTAGAGTACTCAAGAATTATTGGCAGCCTGATGTATCTGATAAGTTGTATCAGACCAGACTTAGCAAGCAAGCTAAGTAGATACACGAGCAACCTAAGTTCAATTCATGGAATTACGTGACACGGGTGCTTTGGTAATTAGGATACATACGAGACTACAGGCTGCAATATAAAAGATATTCAACAATTATTGAAGGTTACTGTGATGCGAATTGGATATCTTACACAAATGATTCCAAAGCAACGAGTGGGTGTTTGTTCACACTTGGAGGTGTTGCTATAACATGGAAATCATCTAAGCAAATTGTTATTGCTAGATCCATGATGGAATCAAAATTCATCGCTTTAGAGGATGAATAGGCAGAATGGCTACGTCAATTTGTTAAGGATATACCTAGGTGGCCGAAGCCGGCATTGGCCCAATGCATACGCTGTGATAGTCAATCGGTTTATTGGCAGAGCTCATATCACAATGTGTATCATTAAGAATAGGTGTATAAGACGTAGGCATGATCGGTACGACAACTAATCTCTATAAGAGTTATCACTATTGACTATGTGAAGTTAAAGGATAACATCGCGGATCCGCTAACAAAAGGCTTAAGCAGAGAGTTAGTTTAGAAGTCGTCAATGGGAATGGGACTAAAGCCCATGAAAGGCTAAGTTTATGCGAAGGAAACCTAACTCAGCTGACTGGAGATCCCAAGATCTGAGTTCAATAGGACAACCTAATTGTATGAACTGGCGAAGGTCACTGTGGGAAAGAGTTGTTGGAAATCCCACATTTTGAAAAAGGGAGCTTACTATAAATTAAATAAGCTTCTAGTCCATTCCTAAAAGTGACAAGGTGGAGGTTAAGCCTATGGCTTTTAATGATTTGACTGAGGTAAACCAGTCCAGTAGATCACCTATGTGAGAGAGAAGTGGGGTCGCTTCGAAGGGTATTGTTGGGGCACAATACTTAAGAGCTCTCGCAGAACCAGGCACGTGTCCATGACCATAACGGACACAACTATGAGGACTTGACGTTGTCAGGGAGAGTCTTGTGTGAAGCGTATTGTCGTCCACACAAACGGCAGACGAGTTCAAAGACATCGCGTTCTACTCAGAGCTAGTGGGCTAAGTGCGTTTCATAAGCGAAGGTTCAAAGGGTCACACCTACCTATCGTATGCAAAAACTCAACTGTTGAAATTTAATCGGAATGAGGTTGTTTCTGAGTATGACTCCTATTCATGTGGGGGTTTGTTCGAAATATGCGTGTTTTGATAAATCCCCATTCATGTGGGGGATTGTTGGAAATAAGGTGAATGTAGATTTAATTATAATTTAGTGAAATTATAATTATTAACTATATTCTTCATGTGATTAATTCAAGACAAATAAATATACTTTATGATGCTTGAATAGAGTTTTATGGCTAATAAATAAAAATTTAAGTCTCTAATTATGTGAGACTTTTCACTAGCCATAGTTCATGTATACATATGAGTCTTTGTACCTCATTTTGAGACATGAGAAATATGCATGAAGAAACTCTTGAAACACACATACACTAGAAACATAACTCGAATATAGTAGCAACCAAGTTCGATTATTTTTCAGGCAAGTGGGATAGTCCGCAGTGCACCGCGCCGCACTGTTTGAACCGGTGTACCCTGGGAACAGACGAAGAATTTGTTTAAGGGAATTGTGTCAAACACAAGCCCGGTTCATGTCTATGATTTCGTTTCCTGTTATAGTTTATTGCAGCAAGTACATGGACACGGAAACACGCAAGCTTCATCTACAAGAGGCATTGAGGCGATCACAATGTAAGTTTTCTAACATGATTAAGGATGTAACTTCTATTAATTTTCGGTTTTGACAAAAAGAGCAAAGAATCAATATACTTGAAAATGTTTTCTTTTCGAATAGAAATCATATATAAAATATGTGCGTCATCATATTTCCATGTGTTAGGACCTTAAGCAAAAAAAAAAACATTTTCTTTTACGAAAAGGGCCCTTGATTTTAGAATCTGCTTTAGCCTCAGAAAAATGATTGACCCGACCCTACATATAACAGTTTGATCGAAAGACTATTTTTCTTAAATTTGGTTGCTCAAAATAGTAAATTATGTGCAATTTCCCCTATTTTTAGTATTTTAAAGGATCTACTACAACACATAAATAGACAATATCATATTAGATCTAGACCATCAGAAATGCCAACCAAATGGTTATAGTGGTACCAAAGTGTGATGGAAAGGTGCCCCTTCCCATGTGGTTTAGGATTCAACTCCAACTCCAATATTATAGACTTAAAAAGTAGAATTAGTGGGCGTGCAAGTTAGTCTTTCTAAAAAAACCTCAATTAAAGTCATAAATTACCAACTAATTACCGGGTAAATACAAAAGAACTGGAGACTTTTTTACGGGCTTGCCACACGCGACCGGGCAAAACCACCTAGGTGGCCCTCCATGATCACTGTTAACCAAATCCATTGCAACTTCAGCATAATCCTTGATGGTTTGAGTACCATAACCATCATCCCACAAAGGCTTTAACTCTTCAGGATCAACATTTTGCACACTTGTTTTCCACCATTATCATAAACCGCATTAACTCTTCCTGTCAACACCATGGATCCTAACTGATTCTGGAGTTAATATTACTGAACTCCCACTAGCTACACTCGTAACAAGAACACGCGGATATTGCAGCTATGGCTTTTATTAGAGTGAAAAGTGATGAGAATGGAACACTAGAATTGCACACATGAATATTTGAGGCCATTATCTACAACAAATTGGTCCAAAATACAAAATCAATATAATCAAGGCTCTCATCTATGTTTCAAACAATTTTAGGAAAAGGGTGCAAGTTACGTATATAACTAAGCTCCGAAATAAAAAATGAAATGCAGGTTTCATGTATCATTCGGTATGAATGACATGGTGATATATAGGTGAGAAAAAGGTACTAATAAGAACTGATAACTGGAAATCTGCTAATGTATTGCAAAGAAACAGGAATTAGGCAGGATAATATTTCTACATGGGAACAATGTGATAGATCAGGTTCAAAAATAAATTTGATCACATAAACAGAATTGGTATTCGTTGTGTGAATTTGCTTCTGAGGTTCGCTGCAGATTATATCCAAATTAACGTATTTTCTTATATTGCGAGAAGGAAAATGCGTTATTTTGGATACAACTCGGTTTTCAACAAAGTTTATATACAAAAAGAAAATGTTTAAAAAAAATGTTACATATTACAAGGTATTAGAGAAAAACTAAATTAAACTTTATCATATCATAATATCTATCAATTTATGTTATCAAGTTGAATTTTACACACTACTAAAATTTTGGGTACGTTCGACGGTTTAGTCGGGCCTCGGGCCAGGTTGGTCAGGTATGACACAATAAAACTTATGAACTTGAAAAAACATCATGTAAAATATCGATGGTCTTTATGAATTCCCGTAGTGTTTTTTTTGGCATAGTCGCATAGACTAATAATCCATAACATAAACATGGACTTATTTCAACTTTTAATTGGGTATTTAGTGGGAATTGGGCTAATTCATCATGATTCATAGGCTGTTTAAACTAGTAGATTCACCGTCCAAAAAACATGGTTTCATCCGAAAAAAAACTCGTATATACAACCCACCAAACCAAGTGTTGACACTTGACATTACAAAACTCTTGACTTAACCCCTAAATACTTTATACTAAAAATTTCGACATGGATTTTTTTGAAATGCGTAGATCAACTGGTAAACCCTTTAGTTATACAACCCCTAACCCCAAGTTCAAATCCCATGTCGTGTATATCTCCACTAGGGTCATACTCTTCAAAGTAAGTCACCTTCTCCACTACGGGAATCGAACCGGGTACCTAAGGCGGAAACCCACAAAAGCTCGACATAGATAACTATATCATTTAATATCTTTTCAATCAAAAACAACCAATTACAAGTGACACGTCGGTAAACGGGCCACAAGTTGTGCCGCTACCCCTTTTTGTATTGCAAAATCTACTCTATTGAAAATAAAACATTGGCCCTTAGCAGATTTTGACTGCTAGACATTCACCAACAAACAACTCAGTCAATATAGTGAAGCGTAGCTTACTAAAAAATCTAATCCATAGGTGATGTCAAAAATCGTCAATGTTGCTAAGTCGGTTAGATGTTAAACACCAAGTAAATCTAATCCATAAGTGATAATTAATCATCCAATAATGCACGCCTCTTAAATCAATCATCGTTATGACATATCATTTGATACCAATTTGGTTGTTTTTTTCTCAGGTTCACATAGCTTTAAAATATTTTAAGGAAGTGATAAAGTTGTATATAGACTTCACTCAAGTAAGATGTGCACACCTAGAATTAGAAGTAGGTTTATGAGTTATAAAGTATTGATTGTTAAAAAAAAATCCCACACATTTTATCACTTTATATTAAATTTGTCTATCCCAAGAAGCACCAGGGAATAAACAATTTTTAATATCAAAATACCTTTCAAGTATCAACTAATAATAATAGGCCCCATCTATTTAGACACCCTGAGTATGTCTCGTATAGGTCATACGAGGCATATTTAAGACAAAAAGCTGCACACTGACTTCAAGAGAATGTAAGTCTGCAACCTCGTACACATACGTCTCTTATAGACCAATACGAGGCATATAGGGTTTACTTTTTAATTTCCAAACATAGGGTTTGGTCAAGTATGTGGTCTAATATTCCAAATATTAGGCAATACGAGGAGTTTTTTTTTTACGAAGAGAATTTTTTTTTCTTACACTATTATTGTTTCTAAATAATTAAAATACCAAACATGAATCATCGCTCTTTAAGTAACTTTCGTAAAATACCAAATTCCCAAAAAGTACATAAAACACTTAATCATGGCAAAGTGTTCATATAGAGCGATTAAAAAACGTACTCTGAGGACTCGAACAGACTGAAGAAGAAGATGATGATGATGATGATGATGATGATGATGATGATGAAGACAACGGATAATGCGGCAATGAACGAACACTCTCCGCTTAGTCCTTTGAGTCTGTGCCAAGTTGACCGAAAAGGGTCAAGTAAACCATATATGCCTCGTATGGGCCAATACGAGGCATATAGGTTGTCTTTTGTCAGGGAGTTGTCTGAATGAGAGACAAAGCCAATCATTAAAGCATTATATGCCTCGTATAGAGCTATACAAGGCATACTAAAGGTGTCAACTTGTCTTTTTTTTTTCCAAATATGTGGACCGTAATAAATATTGGCCATCCCAATAAAAAACAAAAAATTAAAAAATAAAATAAAAAACTAATATTAGTATTTCTAGCACGTGTGAATTACCCCATGAACTCATGATCCTTATTTAGCCAATCAAATAGCCTCATAATTGTAAAGGGGAACTTGACTCCAAGATCTTGAACACTTTTTCATAACATGCTGACTATTCGATGATCACCAACTCCAATTAGCATTTGGTGGGTAATTCCATCCACATTGATCTGTTTTCGAATGGATTTTCATCTCTCTCATTTCCAATTACAAAACCCTTCATTATTTATCGATTTTGAACCAACCCTTTTGCTTAATTCTGTTTCCATTGTTGTTACAGATTGGATTGTTTGGGGGTCTGCAGTTAGTGTTTGCTTGCTGCTGTTCTCTGTCGGGTTCGTTTGATATTCTGCTGAGGTATGGTTTCTTTCTTTTGTTGAAATGTAAGAACCGTAAGAACCCGTTATCGGAATTCACGAGGGGCGGACCTAGTTAATAACTAGGTGCCGCGTCCGTTGTGCTCAACTTTGTGCGCCGTAGTGGAAAATTTGTTTTTTTTTTACGAAATTTGAAAAACGTTGCTGCTAAAATGAAAAAAAAATGAAAAACGTTATTACCGAAATTCATTTCTAGATCCGCCACTGTTCACGAGGCCCCACCAATACTTAAGGTATGTTTGGCAAAACTATCTGATAGCTATGGTTTTTTTAAGTATATGTTGGTGTTTGGTAGGGTAGCTTGAGCTTTTAATAGGAGTACAAATGAGCCGAGCAGCTCACGAGCTACTCGAGATCGGCTCGGTAAAAAGCTCGAAACGAGCCGGAGCCTTATCGAGCCGAGCTTGAGCCTAAAACGAAGCTCGTTTACTTATCGAGCTCGAGCTCGAGCCTGGCATATGAAGCTCGCAAGGCTCGTCGAGCCCTTATCGAGCTAATATAATATTAGGTTTATTAATATTTTTATATTATTTACCCACATTTTAAGTTGTTTAATAAACGAGCCGAGCCGAGCTTTTGACTTATCGAGCCTAAACGAGCCTATTATATATATTATTTAATTTAATATATCAACTAATAAACACTAAACGAGCCGAGCCTGAGCCGAGCTCGAGCTTGAGAGAAACTACTAACGAGCTGAGCTCGAGCTTTAAAAACAAAGCTCGAACCGAGCCGAGCTCGAGCTCGAGCTCTTATAAGTTAATCGAGCTCGAGCTCGAGCTCGAGCCTGGTCGAGCTCGGGCTCGGCTCGGCTCGTTTGCACCCCTAGCTTTAATAAAATGTATAAAATGACCAATATGGGCATAACTAAAAGCTTGTATGCATGTTTTTTTATGGTAGAATGGGTATTTGTGTCATTTTACTCATTAAAAGCTTGTAACTAGTTGGAGTTTTTTCTTAAACGCTACTAGTACTAGCGTTTCAATATACAACTTTTTTTCCTAATCTAAAGTTTCAAACTCCTTCAACCAAACAAGGCTTTTTATTGAGTATGAACTTTTTCGTAAAAGCTTTAAGCTAAAAGCTCTTAAAAGCTACTTGCCAAAACATACCCTCAATAGGGGGGTTGGATCCCATACCGTTTTAACTTGCAAGAGCTCGTGCTCAAGCTTAGCTATTTTTGAGTTCAATTATCTAAAGCTCGAGCTCGGCTCAAGTTCGGCTCGTTTATTATATTAATTATTTAATTAATTAGTATGTTTACATTTTAATCATTTTTTATATATATTTTTAATTATAAATTTTGGGTATGACATAATACATATATTTAGTTATTTTATTATAATTAATACATAAATATATATTTGTTACGTAAATTAAAATCACATGAATAATGGGCTCACGAGCCTACTAAAGCTCAATAAAAATAAGTAAAACTTGGTTTCAGGTTTGGGCTCGAGCTCATTTAACTTCGGCTCTGTTCAAATTATTTAGAGCCAATCTCAAGTAGCTAATGAGTAGCTTGCCTTGTTTACACCCTTGTAGAGTAGTAATGCTTGGTGCCACCCATAATGGTTTGTTTTCTTGATCTGTTTTGGGATCTCTGTACAGACTTTAGTCAACTATGAAGGCTTAATTTGTGTTGGATGACATAAAAGTAATAAAATTGTTGTTAACTTTTGCTAGACAGAGAGGGTGCGTGCGTGTGTGTATATCAAAAAAGATGGATTTTTTCAAAACTGAATTACAAGTTTTGTCCTTTTATGTTTTATAATGCATTGCAACGCATGTCGTTTATGTTTAAAATTGACTGATTATGTGTTTTATGTGCCAATATTTAACGTCAAAAATTAACTGAGTTAGGCCTAAAGGACAAAATGTGCATGATTCTGAAACATAAAGCGCATAATCAGTCAATTTTAAACATAAAGGACAAAACTTGTAATTGAGTCTTTGTTCAATGAAACTAAAGTCGACATTACGTTTTCCTCCTAAAATCTTTTCTAAGAACTTGCAGATGGCAGAAGTAGCAAAAGACTTGACTGCAGGAACAATAGGAGGGGCTGCACAGTTGATAGTTGGACACCCTTTCGATACTATTAAAGTCAAACTCCAAAGTCAACCGATCCCACCACCGGGTCAACTCCCTAGATATTCGGCGCAATAGATGCAGTTAAACAGACACTAGCAGCAGAAGGTTCACGGGGATTATACAAAGGCATGGGGGCCCCGCTTGCCACTGTGGCAGCCTTGACCGCTGTTCTGTTCACAGTTAGGGGTCAAATGGAAGCACTTTTGAGGTCTGAACCTGGTGCACACTCACTGTGAACCAGCAGGTGGTTGCTGGAGCCGGGGCTGGACTTGCAGTCGCCATTTTGGCCAACCCAAACTGAGTTAATTAAGTGCAGGTCAGTAGGTTTTCACACAACTACTTTCATTAGTTCAAAGATGTACTCTTTCAGAAGTCAAAATGCAAATTTGCAGCCTCGAAATTGATCAGCTCACTTTATTTTACATATGGTGTGGTCCGCGTTGTTTAAATATGCATTCTAATGCATTTGAACAGACATGTTTAACCTTAAAGGTCATAGTGTTTAGAGGTCATATCCAAACACCTAAACCGATTTGAAATGTAGATTGCAGGCCCAAAGTGCATAGTGGTGTAGCAGTAACGGCTGCAGTGACGTACAGCGGTCCATTGGATGTAGCTAAACAAGTCTTGAGGTCAGAAGGAGGTGTTAGAGGTCTGTTCAAGGGACTTATTCCCACAATGGCACGTGAAGTACCAGGAAACGCAGCCATGTTTGGTCTCTACGAGGCCCTGAAACAGCATTTTGCAGGTGGACTGACACATCAGGTCTGGGCCGTGGTTCATTGATCATATCCGGAGGTTTAGCTGGAGGTGCATGGCTTTCGTTTTCCCTACTGATGTTATTAAGAGTGCGATCCAGATTGATGATTATAAGAGCCCTAAATATTCCGGTTCAATTGATGCTTTTAAAAAGATCCTTAAAACTGAAGGAATCAGAGGTTTATACAGAGGTTTTGGACCTGCAATGACAAAAAACGTCCCAGCTAACGCTGCTTGCTTTTTAGCTTATGAAGCTGTACGGTCGAGCTTACGTTGATCTAAAGGGTGATTCTTGTACACCTTTTTCTTTGTGTTTTACAAAAAAGACTGTTGTAATAGAGTTTGATTTCGAGCTGTTTCATTTGCTTCAAGGTCGGCTTAGAACATTTTATTTAACAATGACCGAGGCATTTCGCAGATCAAATAATCCTGCGTAAGCATAGCTAGTAAAGAACTTTAAACCACTTTAAATCACATGCATACGCATACGACAATCAATTTCAACTTCTTATTGTTCTTTCAAACAAAGTCAATACATAAAATCATGACAAATCATAAAACATGAACGCATTCGGTTGAGTTCAATAAAACCAAATATTATATGAAAAGTCAAGCATAACATAAAGGAACAAATTTCAAATAACATAACCATATTTTGAAACAAGTCTACAAACTGAAAATAAATTCTATGAATTTAACTAAACAGAGATGAATCTCCGAGCAGACGAGCTACATAACAAATTCAATGTTGACGTAAAACAACATTTTCTGGACCTTCTGGTCAAACCGCCTAATGTAAAACATTTTCAAGAAATAAACGGATGATCACCGTTACCAACTATATAGTCTAAACAAGCATTCATATAGATCAAAGTCTATAAACAGAAATGAACAACAGAAAAGCAAAACAATGTCCAAGGATCAAGAGACTATTTTACAGCCGGTTACCTTTATGTTAAGGTGCTGCAGAAACGAATCCATACAAAGTTAGCGTCTTTAGCTGTTAACGTCTACTCCCTCCATCTTGGACTTGAATTAGAGAAAAACCCTGGAGAGGGAAACCCCATGCCAGGAGAAGGCGGAGGTTGAGGTCCAGGACCGAACATGCCTGGTTGAGTCATGGGTGAAAATGAAAAATTTGGTGTCAATGGTGGCGGATGCTGATATCCAGGAGAAAGTAACGGGTATGGTGATCGTGGAGATAATAAATTCAGGTAACCGGTTGGTGATGGTAAAAGGAACTGAGAAGTTGGTGATGGTAAAGGCGGTGGAGGACCGTTCATTCTTGGTGAAGGTAAAGGTGGCGGTGGACCGTTCATTCTTGGTGATGGTAAAGGCGGCGGAGGGCCGTTCATTCTTGGTGATGGTAAAGGTGGCGGTGGACGTTCATTCGTGGTGATGGAAGTGGTGGAAGAGGTGCGCCGCCATTCATACGTTGTGATGGAAGAGGTGGAGGACCATTCATCCGAGGAGATGGCAGTGGCGGCACATGTGGATAATGATGTTGCTGTTGCTGTTGTTGATGGCCTTGCATTTGGCTTTGACCTTGATGATTTTGATTATACGGAGGTTGAGCATGTTGCTGAGGCGGTCCTTGGGTTGAATCAATGATCGAATTCTGAAGGTACCGCATATAAGCAGAGATAGGAGACTCCGCAGTATTCGACCACCCTGTATGATCACCAGCCATCGGTGGTGGTGCCGCCATAGCCGGAGGTGGTGGCCGTTGCTGACCATGATAAGGCGGCCTAGCAAGATTATTACCACCATTAAAGGAACCGCACCATTCGTCGGCCTATAAGGAACCATCTGTTCCTGCACGGGCACATGGTTAACAGCCATTCGCGGTCTACTAACATTCAACGGCGTCAACGGCGAAGGACGATTCCTCTGCAACCGCATATTAGGTGGCCTAGATGCACTATGGGGAGGTCTAGGAACCGGCTCCTGGGACTGTCGCGAAGGCGACCCAGTAAGCTGCTGAACAATACTCTGGAAATCATTCTTATTAATATTATACACTTGAGGCTGCGGCTGCTGTCTAGCCGCAGCCGGATTAGCGAAATTCGGCTGATGCAAAGGACTCTTCCTGATATTCTTCCCAATCTTGTTCACACCTAAATAATCATTCCCCTATTCCTAGAATAATCAGAATTATCCATCTTTACCCTAAAAATCAAACCTTTATCAAAATCCCAAATACCCAAAACCCTAACCCTAACCCTAACAATCTCAATCCAACTCAATTCATCTAAAGATTGAATCTTTACACAAAACCCACTTACCAATGAAGAAAATGAACAGACCCGTGACTTCAATTGCAGCAGAAACAAACCCTTAGTGTGATCTTGGTCTATGAGCAAAATTAGGGTTTTTTTCAAGAAAATTTAAGGTTGTTGGAAATGGGAAATTGGGGGAATTGACTTTGACTAAGGAAATGAAGAAACTTTGGGTAGGATTTGAATGATTCTTGGGGTTTATATGTGTGAAAACAATGATAGTGTTGAATATTATTATTGATTGTAAAAGAATTGTATAGGGAGAGAAGGAACCCTACATATGTGGGAGTGTGTTGTATTGGGGAATTGGAGTCAACGATTGGTAAGAGGGAATTGGATTTGTTATTATTATTATTTATAAAAAAAAAGTGTAAAGAATGTAAAAAGATGGATTAGGTTATAGGGGTGATGTTCATTGGCCAAGTTGGCCCTCTTGTGTATATGTGTGATGCAATGCCTATGTGTAAGTGTTTGTATTTTTATTAGTAAAATTTTGTGACACACTTTGGCCTTGTTAGGCTGTGAATTTCGAAATGAGGAGGGGTTGACTCTTGCAAGGATAGTAATGGGTTGGGTTGGGTTTGGACTAATAATTTCATACTCATGTTCAGTTTTAAAATCGTTTCTTAAATTTGGTTTTATGTTCGTTAGGTACTCGAGTATATATACTCGAGGAGATATCAGGACATATCATTCGGCCAGTGACGTAGCTTGAAAAAACAAATAGGAAGGGCGAAAGTCACGAGACCCTTAAATTTTAGGGGGTTGGACTTAGTACGTATAAATTTTCGATCGAAATAAGTTACTCTACTAAGAAAAAACAGTGGGCCCGAGGCACCCCCGGCCACCATAAAGCTTCGCCTCTACCATCAAGTATCGAGTATACCCATTAGTATGTTAAAGATACCTATTGGATTTCAAAGAACATTTGATTTTTAGTAATATAATTTTTATTTCTATAGGATATAATAAGTTTTATCACAAATTAATAAATAATATTATAATTTTTATGTAGATTTTTGTATATATTTCACAGTACATGAATATAAATAATATTATCAAATACCTATTTTAAAACAAATATATTTTTTAACATAATGAACCTGCTAAAAAAAAGCACTAACAGACAAGGGTTGTAGGTAGGGGTGCTAACAAGCCAAGTTGAGCCTGAACTCAACCAGGCTCAAGCTCGTTTAACTTATGAAAGCTCGAGCTGGGCTCGTAGGTTGTTTTAGAAGCTCAAGGTCGGGTACGTGGTCTCGGGTAATCGAGTTGGGTATCACTTAATTTCATACCCATCCCCTACCCACAAAAATCTATAAAACTAATCCCATACCCGGTCAAATACCCATTAACAAACCCCCCTAACCACCTAACCAAATTGGTGATGACAAATTATTAGATTTACCAGCAACCCAAACCAAAAATTGGGTTTATATTTGTAAATAAAACCTATTGAAACAAGTGGCTGTTATAACTGGAAAGGCAAAATTTACTTTAATTATTTTTACAGTCTGTTACTTTCTAATTTGTTAAAAAAAATTATCTTGTTAACTAAATAACGATAGAAACTATTACTAGTGCTTTTCTTTCTTTTTTTATCCTATTAAATATTTTTTTCTTACAAGTTTATCTAAACAAAAAAAAATCAAAGAGCCTATTGTTTAGAGGTATTAACGGCTCAATGTGTATATAAAGTATAAACATGTTACTCCCTCCATCCCAATTTAAATGTCCCATGTCTAAAAACACACATTTTAAGAAAATTTTTGTTTGTATGTGATAAAAATGACAATAATATTCTCAAAAGTGGTGATTGTGTTTTGTCTTTTATGGGTAAAACTGAAAATTATATTTCTATTTATGGAAAGAGACATTTAATTTGGGACAAACAAAAAAGGAAATAAGGACATTTAAATTGGGACGGGGGGGAGTATATCTTAGAGGTTTCAAGTCCTGTGGAAAATAAAAATGTAACTTTAAGCGGTTTATAAAAAAAACTATAAGGGCGGAGTTCGTCTGTTGAGTCTCGTTCATGACAAAATATAATGAGTAAGCCACGTGTTTTACCATAATGGATCTCAGGTGGTGGGTTTCCCCTGTGATTGGTGACGGACTAGGCCATCGGTGTTTTATGTGATCTCTTGTTTTTTAAGGTCAATTGTTATTCATTAATCCTCATATGGGTCCTCTGTTTTTTATAATTAATCAACACCCATTATCCTAAAACAGTGATTATTCATTAATCCTCATAAGAAGTTGAAGAGTGTGGTTACAGAATCAGATGAAGAAAAAGCAGAAGAAGCTGTTAGCTGCACAAGACCTTGTGGGAATACATTTGAGTTTGAATGAGAAACATGGGAATGATAAGAACAGTCCATCTGTTGTTTTTGTTCTTGAAAAGGCTTCTTTGGAAGTTGCTAAAGTTGGCAAGGTTACATTTTTATTTTTTTTTGTATCTTGTTTAAAGTTTGGTGCTTTATTATTATTATTATATAATTGATATTGTTTGATAGCATTTGAAAGATTTGCTTTTTTATTTTATTTTTTTGTGAATGTCAATGGTGGGAATGTGGGGTTTGATGGTATTGAGTTTAGTGGATTAAACCTTTTTAATTGTCTTTAGTTATTCTTTCTTGGAGGGTATTTAGGATATTTAAATCATAATATAAAGTTATAAACATTGTTGTGCAATTAGGGTAATGAAACTATGCAATTTTCCATAGGACAAAAAAAAATCAGTGGCAGAGCTTGAAAAAAAATCAAGTGGGGGGGCCGAAACTCATGGGACCCTTAAAACGGAGGGGGCCAGACTCAATACGTATAAAGTTTTTGAATGAAAAGGCTTAAATTTACACTACTAAGAAAAAACACTGTGAGGGACGGGTTCGGCCCCAACAAGGCTTTGGCAATGGTACGTTGTGCATGTCACGTGTACTAGTAGAAAGAAAGAGAGGCAGTTATGCGGTTACATAACTGTCTGTGTCTCACAGTTAAAATAACATGTACAAGTGTTTATGCAATTTCTCTACGAGAAATTAGTTATGTATTAAACGGCCGTTTGTATTTATGTTCTCATTTTGACATGTAGAACTCATTCCTATTTTTTGCTGAACTTGGACAATGGACCCTATTGACTATTGTATTGGCAGATTCTTCTAGTCTTACCTGTTTTGAGGTTATTTTGCAATTGGTATATGTTCTTATTTTCTAGCCGTATCGATGCATTTTATGTTTGTGCTTGTTCAGAGTTATCAGTCGTTGAATTCAGTGGATCATGAAAATTTTTGAGGAAAAATAACCGAAACCCTGCTGAGTACCGGCCTCACATTTCTCATCAGGCAATATTGAATATCTTAGAGAGCCCACTGAATAAAGCTTGTTAAACTAAAAGCGTTGTATGTGAGGACCGAAAGAGGTGTGCTTATTGAAATCAAACCTTGTGTTCTATTCCAAGAACATTTAAACGTTTTGCTGGAATCATGTGTAAGTTTAACTGTTTTAAACTTAAGCAAACCTTCATGACCTGTTTAACTTTCTTAACTTTGTCTGTTTGACTTTCTTGATACTAACAGTGCAGTTACTTCAAAAACTAAGTATTAAAGCTGATGAAGAAGGCGAAAAGCTTTTGCGTGTGATTAAGAATCCGGTAACTCAGTATCTCCCGGTCAATTCTCGTAAGATAGGTCTGTAATTTTGTCGCAGTCTTGTTTGATTGTAATGTTTGACTTTAAAGTGTAAACGGTTTACATAAAGCACTCGACTGTGTCAAATATCTAAGAATTTTAGCAGTCACTGCATATCCTTTCACAAGAACCATTTTTGTAATGCGCCGCCACCCCCTTTTGTGTAGCGAACCCTATTCTAATGAAAACAAACCCTTGACATTGCAAACAAATCATCATTAGAGTGCCAAAGAAACGTTTATTTTTGTAATAACACGCAAACTTAAAGAATTTGTATAAATATGGAGAAAACAAGTTATACGTGCCATTTATTAACTTGGTCGTTTTTGCTTAGTGTTCTTTTGGCATTTTAAAAAAAATGATGTTATATTGTTATAATTGCAACAAAAATCGAAGTTTGGTCAACGACTCAAAACATCAAGTCAGTAGTTAGAAAACATTATCTTAAGTCTTTAACATATCTATTTTCAGGTTGGTGCAATGTCGCATGGCAAAATCGAATGCGACTACATAGAGGATTTTATTTCAAGTATGTTCATTCTGTATATGCATATTGTTACAAGCTGCATAAGTACAACCCAAACCACTTTAAATCGTGTAACCAAAACACGACCCATGGGGCTGCAAACAGCTTGAAGTTGTAAAGGGATTGTAAAAGTGTATAATTGGGCTAAACTTGTTAATACAACTTCTAAAACCTTATTACTTTCGGGTTGTGTGTGGAATTGCCACCCTTTTATTATGTAATTTTTTGTTTTAAATCTTGGTACTGTGTTTTGCAGTTTCTGGGTACCCGTTGAGTGCAGCATACTGCGTTACAACGATCACCAATGCCTTGGAGCGCAAACATGGGATTGTATGAACATGGTCCTTTATAATTTTGATATTAGATTAAGAAATGACATTTTTAAGATAATTTTTATGTTTTTACTCATTAATTAGTTTTGACATTCAACTGTCTTTTTGCATCTTGGTACTTGTTAGCTTTTCTTTAGTTCAGAAGGACCACCGTGCAATACTAAATCACTTTTATGTAAGAAACATATCAATGTTTTATTGCAAACAGTATGTGAACCTAACCCATTGGTTTAACCGAAAAAAACAAAAAAACGGGTGGTGGTTTACCCCTTGCCGGCCAACAGCATGTGAACCTGGCATGCATAACCCAGCGGTAGCATGTGAACGGTGAACCTATACAACACATAAGAGCGAAACACACAAGTCTTAACAAAATTATAACATGCAATAACACAGTATTTTCTTAATTTATAGTACATAAATTAGCAATTTTACATTACAGTTTGTAGAATACAAATACATATTAGACCCTTGTCATGCTGCCAAAATCTACCTCCAAAGGTGACCAAAAATAAGATATCAGATGTGTTTTTCAATTTATGATAAACTATGTACACGAAGTCACGAACAACAATTCATGAGGAACAGGCAAGCTGTTTCTTGAGATTGAGAATATCACTTCCGCGTGACGCCAACTCTTTCTTCAACTTCATTGTAGCTTCTTCAAATTGTTTGTGCATGTAATCTTTCTCCTGTGCTTGTTCTTTGCATCTCACCCGGATGCTATCCAGCTTTGTCTGTGCCCCATGCAGACGCATTCTTAGTTTTGCTGATTGTCTCGTCAAGTCTTTTACCTTTTCGTTACATTTTTCCAAGAGCAATTGCTGCTCTGCTTTTTTATTCTGCAGTACTTCAATCTGAGTCAGCGCTTCATCTCGTTCTTTTGTAATTTCAAGAAGCTGATTGTGTAATTTCTAGAAATATAAGATTATAGAATTAGTGTTAACTGCACTATTTTTGCTTGATGGTCAACAGGGTACTAATGTTAAGAAACTAAATTCAAACCTTGAAATCATCTATAGGCACTGAAGTCTGACCAAACTCCTTCACCTTGACTGCCAAGTCATCTCTTTCCTTACTAAGCGCGTCCAAATCCATCCTAAGTTTATCGACTTTTTCACATGCATTTCGATGATCTGAAGAAAGAGTTTCTAGTTTTGACTTCAAAGCCTGAAAGATTATAAGTAATTGCACGTAAAACACACACACATGTAATATAACATATACAAATTAGTGTAAAAGTCGAATATAGTTCAGAAAAGTATAAAACTTACATCTTCGGTTAATCTTTTTTGGTCATCAAGCAATTTGATATCATTCTTTAATTGCTCAATTTCAAGTGATTTTTCCACACTGCACACCTTCTCTGCTTCCGCTTTCTCCTCTGCAAAAGCCAGTTTTTCACTGATGACCTGACATTCTTCTCTGCAGGCCTCTAATTCGTTCTTCGTCTTAAAGAAATACGGATATTATCAGTTATTTGATGTGAGCAGGAAAAAGCTATTCCAAGGAATAAGATGTAATATATAAATAACTAAAATAAAAGAAAAAAAGATAACTTGACCATTACCTTTGACATTGCATCTGTTAACAAAGTAATCTCAGCACTATATGATTTTGATTTGTTTTCAATGGCTTCAATTGAAGCTTTTTCTGTGGTGGACCATATTGCCCTTTCCTCCTCAATCGCTAGAAGAGCATCGGTAAGTTGCTGCATGTTACCCGACGTGTTATATAAAGTCAACCAATAATAATATGAACAAACTTATTAACTCAATACCATAGCCAATTCTTCTTTTTCCTCCAACAACTTATTAATAGAGCTATCTGCATTCTCATTACGTTGTGTTGCCTCTTCCAATTCGGCCCTCTGAAACAATAATAAAATCATTTTCAAAAAAGTAACCGACTGAAAAAGATATAACATTCTAGATACAAGTGAAATCAGAAGAACTTACAAGACTTGAAACCAGCTCCTCTAATTTTTGCAACTCTGAGTTGGAAAAGTTTAGTTTTTCAGACAATTCTTCTACTTCAAAAGACAGTGTCTCAGATCTTAACACAGCTTGTTGCTTTTCGTCATTAGTAATTGCTAATTTTTCTTCTAGAGAACCAATAGTTGTCTCCATCTCAAATGCAAGCACTTCAAGTTTTCTGTACTCTTCCTGTGAAAAAAGAACCAATAAGGATCAATTATATATTCAGCTGATATTTAGGTATGAAATCCAGATGGCTTACATGCTAGCAAGCATGTTGATGTCAGACAGAGATCTTATATTATTGGTTTATTCATTTTTGCTTTACCATATTTTGCTCTATATTACTATTTCATTTCAGGAAATTAGCAAGACAGGTAAACAAAGATCCCAAATTAATAATATAAAGAAACTGAAATTCTCATTGAAAGGACTGAAGATTAAAATTGGGATCTTTTATTTACCTTTGTTGCCAATCTTCCATTTCTTTTATAGTTATATTTCACCTACTGAAACTATGTGGTGAATAGCTCTTATGGACTTCTGGATGAGTGGATGTTATGAAAGCCGAAAGCGGCATCATCACATCTTATGTGGACTTAACAACCCTTATTTTTCGTGCATTATTACATACTCTTATAAAATTAGAAAACCAACTTCAAATCACCTGATCAACACCAGGTCCTTTGACTTTTCTCGAGTCAAAAATATTTGAGCTTCTATCCATAACTGAATCACGCCTTCTCCGGCAATTGTCTCACGTTTGGTCATGTCACGTTCAAGAATAGCCTTCTGACTGTGTAACCGTTTTATTTCTCTCTCTGCGGATGCTTTTTCACCCTATATACAAGATATTCAAATATGCAATTAGAAAAAAAAAAAAAAAAAACATTTGGTAATCATTTCAACAAATCTCAAATAAATTACCTCTAACTTTGTTTTCTCTTGAACGGTATTTCTTAACTTAGACTCCGTTTCTTTAAGTTTTGCTTTTGTTTTCTCAAGATCTTTTCTCATACTTTCCTTCTCTTTAGACAAGGCAGAAGATGAGAGGTGTGATATCTCATCTTGGAGTGTTATAATTTCAGAAAAAAGTTCATTTTTTTCTGTTTCATAACATTCAGAAAGTTCCTGAAAGACAAAAATAAATAAATTCAGAAGGGTGTTAGGGGAAGAGAGAGCATAGAGTTACTGGTTTACATACTGTTAAAGCTCTTGCTGAATTTTCACTGTTTAAAAATGCTTCTTCTATCTTTTTCTGCAGGTCCTCAGATTGATTGTACATAAGAAGCTACAACAACCACAAAACATCAGAACTGTGAAGATGAAACAGCATGAATATATCTAGAGGTACTGAAAT
The DNA here is from genome assembly GCA_030844895.1 of Ambrosia x helenae. Taxonomy (NCBI): domain Eukaryota; kingdom Viridiplantae; phylum Streptophyta; class Magnoliopsida; order Asterales; family Asteraceae; genus Ambrosia; species Ambrosia x helenae. The sequence goes on from JAUTDX010005758.1 coordinate 22,187, forward strand.
GGTCAGGTTGGGCCAGTTGGATGATGGATCAAAATGGGTAACTAATTTGTACGGGTTGAAACAGATTGAGTTGACCGAAACATTTTTTTTGTCCAAAATCCAAAATGTTTTTTCTATAATATTCTTTTAGTAAGTGCGTTTACAAAATAATAACCACTATTTCAATATAATGATTTAGGAAGTTTTATAAATTGTAAATACAGTTTGAGACTTTGAACAACTTTCAAAATTCAACACATTTGACCAATTCTCTTATAAGCTATTTTGTAGTATTTTGGCCCGTTTAAGACATAAGGTAACCCGCATCAATCCATTCATAAGCAAAATGAATCATACCTTTTCACGTTCAAGGTCATCTACTTTGGATTTCATGCCAGAAAGAAGTTTTTCATAGTCACCAAGTAGTGTTTTTATCTGAATAAAGTCAATGGAAGAGAAAGACCTAACACCCTGCATAAGTTAACAAACTGTAACAAATCATGATATTTACCAGGCTTATAATTTGAAGATCATGAACTTGAAAAGACTCACAGCAATAAATTCTGACAATGCACTACAACTTTGCGAATGTTCATCCATCATCGACTCCACAAGGGTTTTTGAATGTTGAATGTCAAATGATATTTCTTGGAGGTCTGCTGCTAACTTTTCATCCTACATGACATTTGTGAGTTTCATATGGTAAAAATAACATTACAATTACAATTAAAATTAAGAATTCATCAACTGATATTTCTCCCCTTCTTTTTTATAGATTTCAATGGTGTTGAGGTTCAGGTTAACTTTTATAATATTTACTTCCATTCTTAGCCTTGAATGTTTTATTAACATTCTTAGCCTACGTATCACTTGTAATTGGCTGTTTTTGGTTTAATATATATAATCAAAGCAAATTATTAATCTAAAAAAAAAAAACCAAATATCATTTTGTCCCTACCTAGGGAGTGTAAAACATCAACCACTATCATGAGAACAAGATGATGTATGCATTAAGTGTAATAGTGGATACCATCATGTTAAGTTTTTGACTAGTCAAACTCGCTTCCTCTTGTGCAGCCAGGAGCTCCATGTATAGCTACAACATACCCAGTGAACTTATTAAAGCAAGAATAGCAGCATATAAAAACGAAAGAAGAAAAAAACATTGCTGGACAGATGTATCATAAAAACAGATTGCCAGTAACTGCAGATATATTCTCCAACAACTTACCAAAGCAAGATAGATTCTGAGATTAATTCCTACACCTATATGTTATTGTTTACAACTTTGATCATTAACTAATAGTCCAGAATATTTTTGTTTTTCCTAGCATTTTACTCTTCTAATCATACATCTTTTTTAAAATATACAAATAACCTAATTTATACTAAAACTAAATAAAATAATTGAAATTCTTCTTATCACAAACATTAGTTCCTACAGAACTAAATAAACAAAAACCCAAACCTTTCTTTAAGAATTGAATTCAGATTCTTACATCTTACACTACAACATTCAAGCCCGCACTAACTTTTGTTTACTCTCTTTTTTGTTTGGTTTAAATATAATTTCAGTGAGATGATTGGTATTTGGTGGAGATCATTGATTGTCATGAAACCAATACAAATACAGACCCATTTGTTTTGCATATATAGAAATTTTGAAGCAAACCAAAAAAGAAGTTTGGACCACAATTTAAGGTTATCCACAAAATTCGGTTAGGTTTACCTTCAGATTTCAGCCAACCCACTTAAGAGGTTGTGCTTAAGGTTTCTGGAAAAAAATAATTAGGTTAACTGAAACACCATTATATGTTACCTTATGTTAGATTAAAACTTGCTAGATATATATATATATTTTACTCAGCTAAATTGCATGCTTAATTATTGATCAAGGGAGATCCAAGAGAGATGTTTTAGAGCACAGCTTTGGGTACTATCAGAGAAAATAAAAATCAAAGATTCATGAAGTCCAACCTCTTCTTGCTTATTGCTGGCATGCATATTTTTCTCTGTTTCTAATGCAGTAGCAGACTCCAAATTCTGCAAGCTTAAAGACCTTTCCATCTCCAACATTGAAATCTACATTACAACATTGAGGAAGAGATTTATATATGTCGATATTAAAACTCACCTCAAAAGAGATATATCAAAAAATAAACCAAACCTTTTCCTGAAGTCGCTTGATAACAAGACTTGCCTCCGTTTCATTTTCTTTTTCTGTAGTGCTTAACTCAATAGCCTTTTCATCAGTATCAGATGCGTAGTTAGCCTCCACAAGTCTTCTTGTTAAGTAGTCAATTTCTATTTCACTTCTTGTTCTCTTTAACCATAAATTACTAACATGAGACAGAATGATACTATTTTTTTATAAAAACAAGCAACAGAAATTACAATGACCTGAGTTTCAAACTGAATAAGCAAGTTTTCATATTCTTCTCTCAATTCTGTTAGTTCAGCACTTTCCTGCAAAAAAAAAAAAAAAAAAAACAATTAGTTGCATTCATGCATAGGTTTAAAAAGACAGGTGTGATCCTACATAAAACGGTAAAACTAACCGCAGGTAAGCTCTTTTTTCTGGCTGGGGCTTTTTTTCTGCTTGTAACATGTATCAATGAGCGTGGATTTGGAAGGCCAAAGCCATTGGGTCCAACACTATTACAATCTCTCTCCTTAATTACATTTGAGGTGTTATCATTTACTAGTTCCTCAAAAGGTAAAAGTGGTCCTCTCTCACGGTCACTTTTAACAGGTTTTACGGCAGAAGCTTGTCCTGGGATAGTGGAAGGTAACTGGAGACCAGGGATAGATTTTACACCAGGTAAGACTTAAGAGTAGAAAAAAACAACTAAAATATAGCTTTATATGAATATGCTATTACCTTGTTTACCATCTTTTCTGGAACTCTCCCTGGACACCAGGTGTCACGCCGTTTGTCCTTTTTGGACAAAATTTGGGAAACAAGATGTTCAAAAAGGAAGAGGCTGAATTAGTTCATTTGTATATTCAAAATAAGACAAATAAGTGCAGATTTTGTGCACATCAAAAGAAGCAAATTTGGCCTACGCACAGCATAAAGCAATTATAGCCAAGTAGCCAACAAAATAGAGCGGGTTAATATGCTAATTATATAACTTTTTAACAAAGTATCAAAGACAATCCTAAAGTATTTACAACTTCTAGAAATGATTCTACATTTCTACCCCTAATGATTTCCCTATATGATATCTAATCAGTTTTTACATGATAATACTACAATATGCAGTGTTAAAACTTGTAAGCAATAAGTAAAACTAACATGCACTTAGCTCCCATTAATGATATTTTTGGTACTCGCAATTTCTATAGTAAAAAATCTGAACAAATAATAGTGTGAGTCGTGTGACATATTTCTAGCAGTATATTAGGAGGAAGGGATTTCCAAGTAAAGACATAATTGCTGAAAAATAAAAAGTCCATTAAAAAACTAAAAGATCTGTAACATAAAAGAAAATATATCTTTTTAATCAAACCTTCTTGCGATGATCGGTAACTTCATCTCTATTAGAGCTTAAAACCATAGAACTCAAGTTCTGAATCTTTTTTGCTTGCACCAGCAACATCTTATCTCTTTCAGCTTGAGCTTTCTTTTCCTCTTCTAGCTCCAGAGCTATTCTCTCCCTCTCTAGTTCACTCTACATGGAAGTATTGTATTTAACAACGTATACAAGAAGTCCATCATATGCAATCATTTAGCTAAGATTTATCCACCTGTAACAATGTATTCCTCAAGTTGAGTATCTCCTCGCCTAGGTGATCTGAATGAGAACCCTAAAAGATAGTACAGAAAACCAAAAAAGATAACTATAACAATGAATAGCGATCAAGTGTTAAATTAACATCACTTCAAGCGTGAATAGCGAACCTGTAGCTTTGCTCGAAGCTCCTCAATTTCTTTCTTTTGGCGTTTTAATAAAGCAGCATCTGTTAAAATCTGCCAAATAACAAGAAATGCAGTACGGAGTTGATGGAAGAGTGAATTACAGAACAAAGATATATGATATTTGTTGTTAAATACAAACCTCGTTCACATGAACACAGTTAGTGACACGTAAAGCTCGGCTTGCAAACTGAAGGCTGCTTTTAGTCTCATCAGCATGAATCTGCCATTAAATGAAGAATGATATCATGGTGCTAAAGATAGATAACACAATACATCTTTAGCTTGATAAAGATAAAAAAAGATACAATTCATCTATGTTAGTGACACACTGACACCTAACATTAAGTACAGAAAATGAAAGTGCCTAATGTTTTTATATTCTTCATGCCAAAATCTCTCACCTGTGCAAGGGTAATGTTACAAATTATGGCTGTGTTTGCATTCCCACCTAGTGCAGGCTGCAAGATACGTGTAAGTTTGCTATCTCGATAAGGAACATGACCCCTGTATTTAACAGTGAAACATTTTATAAAACTGGGTCAGGAGTTACAAAATTATAAATTGGGACATCGAACCTACCCTTGGCTCTCAGCACCTTCACTTAGCTTTTTAATTACAGTTCCAAGTGTCATTAAGCTTTTGTTGATGTGGGAACCCTCTTTTAACCGAACACCTTCTGCACCAGTTTTTGCAGCTCGTTCTGAACCAGCAAGGTCTACCAAATTCTTAGATGACATACAGAATTAAAAATATCAGCAAAAGAGTGCACTGCATCTGATGTGAATTAAAATGAATGTTGGATAAAGCATACCAAAACAGATACACGAACAGCGTCACAAGAACTCTCAGCATATTCATCTTCAACTTTATCCCTGCTCTCAATAATCTATACAAGCCGAAATTTTATGCCATGAACATGCACATTTTCAAATTAAAAAAATAGGATGAATAGTTAACCATACCATGCGGAAAATGGTATGAGACCTACTGCTGTGTAAATTCATATTTGTCTCCCCAATATGACGATGTGCTACAAAGTATAAGAAATAACCAAGCAGAACATGAGGCCTTTATAATTAGGAAAAAAACCATTTAATCATTTGAGGAAGAGAATAAACACTTGTGACAAAAATACTAAAGCACCTGTTGTGGAAAAATGGGAACAAATAATTACAGATAAGATAAAGATGCATTGCTTTAAAGAAGTAAAATAAAGTGTGAGGTTACATAAAAGTGTGAACTTTATAAAAATTACCTTCTCCAAACTCCATAAATTCAAGCACCTGTTGTGGGCTAGAAACAATCTCTTCTTTTAAGCCAGCAACAAATATGCCACGCTGAATGTAAAAAAACATGATTGGAGAAAACTAGGAAACATATGACGGTTTAAAATAAAAGAAAATGAGCATTTTTAAACTTGTACCTCAATGCTTTCATGGATTTGTAGCTTTCGGTGCTCTGGAGCCAACAAATCATTTATTTCCTCATTGTAGATCTCCATGTAGGACATCCTCAAAAGAAACTCCCGATCTATTTCCTTTAAAAACAAAAGACAAGTAGCCCAATAAACAGGACATGAATTCACTGCACTTCTCAATGTAGACATCATTTCTTCTACTAGAGATTTACTTTCCATGTTAAAGGAAAATGTTTAAGTTTTATATAGTTAATAGCAGAAAACTGAAAAGAGGTCAAACTACCTGTTGTATCATGTCAAAAAGATCATGCACCGCTAGAGGGATGACTCCAGGTTCAACACTAGACCCACGCATAGTATGTGTTTTGCCACTGTTAGTTTGTCCGTACGCAAAAACAGTGCCTAAACAAAAGCATTAATGTTTCATAAATAAACATTACAATAAATATAACCAGATATGGTTTTGTTCTAAACTCAGTTTAGTTAAAAAGTAAAAACAAAAAAAAAAAGGATACGTGTATCATGGTATTTAAAAGCTAACTTTTTATAATATGCCCCGTGATAATCAATAAAGAACAAATTAAAATAGGGTGATGCGTGAGACTTGTAATTTCATTTCATGGTACAATGACCAGCAAGCATGGTTACATTTCTAATGTGTGTGATAACATATTGTCTTCAATTTTATAGCCATTTCATCTAGAGCATTCAGCAATATTTGAAACAGAGATGTTTGAAGTGCAGACAGTATAAAGATTAAAAATTAGAAAAAATGAAAAAAACTTAAATATGTTGCTTTTGTTTATAGAAATCTTTAATAAATATTTATCAAAAGCAATCTTTGCAAATGACAGTTGGTTCTTCATATTGCTACTTAGCTAAGAGGCCTTCGTTCTATCCCTCCAAAAAATCTGCACTTACTTTGGATATTGAACATGGTGCTATTTAGACTTAAAATCAGTACAAACTAACATTCAAATAAAATGATGCCGAAGTTAAATTCAAAGTCACCATATATTAAACCTGAAATTCATTCAGGTTCATCTCAAATACTAAATTATAGTCCCTTATTAAGGAGGGGCCATTATGTTAACCTGAGATAGTGAAAATGTGAAATATTAGCCAACACATACCAAGTTTCCAACATAAGATAAATTTTATTCCAAATGCAAAGCATGTTGTTAACGTCAAAAGGGTAGGTGCTACAGCTTATCATAATTGATTGTGTTGATACTAAAAGAAAATACTGAATAAGGAACCGCATCATTAGATTACTGATTATTGAGACATACCGTTAAAACCGCCAATAGCTGCTGAAACAATAGCTTTCGTTCTTGACTCATAAACATCCACAGTTCTACAATCCTCCCTGAAAATGCGGTCTACAGTCCGCCGATGTAATAAGATAAGACAAAATGTTAGAAATCAAACTAGGTAGTCACTGGTCAATCCTTTCCCAAACTAAATAACTGAATACTGATTTTATGTTGAGCGTTAACCTTCCAACTAGAAAATCGATTGCGTTTTGCCTCAAACTTAATGCAAATATTATCGAAATTACAGAACTTGTTTATGTTCAACGAAACCAGCACTTCATATTAAACAACCCGAAAAATATATATATAAGTTCGCAGTTTGACATAGGGCTGTAAACAAAGCTCAACTCTACTCAATCCAACAGCATACATGAAAATTTGACTATTGTTCCAAAACCTATTTGAACAAATCCAACCACAACTAAACACATACAAGTATCTAGGGCTCAGCTTTGTCCTCATAAACTCCTATATGTACATTTGCACTCGATAGAACATTAGAACCTCAAATTTAGGCAACCATTAACAATAGTCATAATTATCACAGTTATTACTAAGTTCACAGCTGTCCATTAACTCCATAGTCCAAACATTTTTTACCAAAACTGATTACTAATCAATGTCAGTCAGAAACTACATCAAAATTTGAATATTGATCCAAACCTCATTCAAACAAATCTAACCAAAACTAAACACATACATGTATCTATGGCTAGAAAAATTAAAAAGTCCTCATAAGCTCCTATTTGTACTCGAAATCCAACTCGACAGAATACTCATACTTATCAGGTGTTCAGAAACTAGACAGACTAATTATTAGGTTTAAAATTGTTCATCTATTCCAAACATGTTAGATGTAAATCAATAAGGAATCTGAACTTCATAATAACTATTCGAACTGAATAATATCAGGTAAACAAACTACTATCAAAATCAAACCTCAGGTACATACCTAGAAACTACTCGATCTAAAATAATAATAATAATAATAATACCGAATTCAAACTTTGTGGAAGAATTAGAGAAGACGATAGAGTTGGAGGAGATTTTCCAGGGACTAGTTTTGACATCTTCAGGTGAGAGAGGCCGTGCTCTTACTGCAACGTTGATTCTCTCCATCCTTTCCTTTATTTTAATCAACTTTTCCTAGGGTTTCCTTTTGGGAAGGTAGAATTTTGCCTGAATAATTTGGTTTCCCGCCTTTTGTACTCTCTGCTTCTGGGGATTTGAAATGTTTGGAGTTTTTAATTAGGGTTCTAGGATTCATACACCCATACACCCAGTGACATCATATTTAGGGTGTATGACATCACATTCTGGGTATGTGGCAGCTTCCTATTGGTGTGTAGTGTGGGCCAGGGTGTATGAATCCTAAGGTAGGGGGTGTATGAAATTTTGAGCTATGTTTAGCAAAGTAATTATGTTAACAATGTTCTACAACAGGATGCTAATGAAGAATCACGGGCTGTTACCAAAGCTGCTCATATGAAAGGTAAGTATGAGTATTCTGTCGAGTTGGATTCATACACCCCCTACCTTAGGATTCATACACCCTGGCCCACACTACACACCAATAGGAAGCTGCCACATACCCAGAATGTGATGTCATACACCCTAAATATGATGTCACGGGGTGTATGAATCCTAGAACCCATTTAAAAAGTAGGTGTTTTTTTTGTTTTTTATGTGCCAAAGAAACGATTCACACGAGGCATAGTAGGGGAGTTCAAAACCGGATTATCCGCTTTTCGAATATCCCAAAATTTCGAATAGTGAATATTGATATCCGAATCGGTATCTGAAATTTCGGATATTCGAATATCGGATATCAAAAATTTCGGATGCGGATTATCCAACAGATATCCGAATCTAAAAAACCTAAAAATAAAACAATTTTCTGCTTACATTAAAACCAAACCAAACCCGCTTAATTCAAAAATCATGGAACATAATCATCACTAACTACTAAATAAAATATTCATAGATGTATGTGACGTGTGTGAGTGTGTGTGTGCCTGCACCTCTTGCAATTCAAGAAGTTTCCTTAATAATTCTTTTACTGTACTGTGGCGTTCTTGGATCCCTACCAGGGTGTCAAGTACCTATACAACACCGACAGCAACACCAGAATATACGGATTATTCACTAAAAGGTTACACAACTATTTGAAGTTAAGTAACAATGAAAATGAGTGTGTTTCATAGTATTTCATCCATTGATACAAAAGTTGTGGAGGAAGAACACAGAAGAAACAAACCTGTCTTTGCCCCTGTTCCCGAATAGTTGTATAGTGAAATATATATTCACTATCACATGTCTCAATGAGCCGATCTATTGCCTGTAGAAATAAGAAGTCATTAGAATATGCCTGTATGATATTAGTCAATATGGCGTAAGAATGTAGAAAATACCACACCCCTTCACCGGCTCTAGTTACTGTCACTGAAAATAGTCAACTTAGTAATAATGATATATTGAATTCAGAGAACAAACGACATTGTAAAAACCTGTATAGACATGCCTCTCCACTAGGGATGAGCTCGGGACCGATACCGATCCCGACAATACCGATACCGAAAAGTCCAAAAAACCAATACCGATACCGAACACATACGGTACGGTATCGGTACGGTATCGGTATTTTACCTTAAAATACCGATACTATACCGATCCCATACCGATACCGATAATACCGAAACCGAAAATCCATAAATATGGGCACCGATACTGTCACACCCGGGTCAGAGGACCCCCTGGCGTGCGACTTGTTGGTACCTGGATATATTTATTTATTTATAAATGTTGCAGTGAAATGTATTGGTCCCAACTGAGTATAAAGAAACTTTGTGAAAAAAAAACTTTCATATATATTTTGGGATTTAAAAACCCATAGTACAAAATATTTATTCAAAAGATCCCGTCGTAACACAGGTTTACAACATAAAAGGAAATAAACTTTCTTAGGCCTGAGGAGTCGATATATCCCTTCGGCGTTTATTCCTGTCTATATATTTTAAGCCACCAGGTATCTTATGCCTAGGGAATCTATATATCCTTTCAGCATGCACCTGAGCCTAAAATATTTTCATTCATCACCTGAAAATGTTTTTAAAAATAATACGTCAGCAAAAGCTGGTGAATAGCGTTTATGTGACACAAATCATTTTATACATGCAGCATATTAAATTGTTTAAGCATAGTTGGATTTAGTAATCTACACATTCAGCATAACTATCGTATACACTGGCATAGGAATTCAAGTAATCCGCAACTTTAAGATGCACTACTATCGGTGTCTTTAAGTGTTTTACGCCTCTGGACTACTGCTTTATTTATGCCAGACCCACTAGATCATAATCATCGTGTGTGTATTATTTGATCAAATCATACGTATACATTATAGCCTGAATGCTATCTATAGATTACCCTCTACGTTTTAAACAATCAATATTTTGCATGCGGGTTTAAAATAATCAAAACATTTTATATAATTTTGAAAGCAATAAACGTATTCACCTTGGCAGTATAACCACGCCACTAGATTTTTGGCTATCAGTCTGGTTGAAAGCGGGTATCACAACGTCAGGTTGGATCTTCACTTAATACTATATATTATTACTATTGCTTTATAAGTGTAAGTGCTTTAAAAGTTTGATGTGTAAGGATCCGTTTAAATTGATGCTTTATATAGTGCAATTTTTTTCGTGATGGCCAAGCAATCGTAGGTATAGGTATTATACATGTTTTCTCCTGCAGAATTTGATAGTAGTAAGCATCTTATGAATTCCCTCCACGTAAACATCTCATGATAATAACCACTATTACTCTACCACGTTTAAATTTTATCTCATGGCTGTAGAAATTTCAAGATTCCTATTCGGCTATTTGATATATAACTTCAATTCAATTGGTTTTACACTATTATTATATTATTATTACTATTGTTATTACGTTCACTATTATAATTTTAAAATTATTATTATTATTATTATTATTATTATTATTATTATTATTATTAAACGGTCTCTTAATAAATGCCCGACTACATCCCTTGTAATTCTAATGACCACTTTACTTATTACGAACTTATTGGACAATACTTCATATATGAGCGTCATACATATACGACGACAAGTAGGTTGAATGTTTGAACCTATTCCAATAATAAAAATGATTATTCTTTCCTAGTTTGATTACACATACGCTTCAAGATATATGAGAATTCATTTTGTTGTTCTTATCCATTCATGGGTTAATGATATTATTGTGTCATAAATTGTAAAATGTGGCATCACTTCTTGGTGACCAAGTTTTCACAAAAATAGGTATAAATAAATATTTATGTATGTATTTATATACATATAAATTAAAAATATAAATTTGGAGTGACATTTAAACTCATGAGCGACTTGATGTCACAAATATATCATTTACTTAAAAAGATAGCATTAAAATATGTGTGTGTATATATATATATATTCTTATTTTATGTATTACATACACACATTCGCAAGTACATTTGTTTATTATTATATAACTGATTTAGCCCAAAATGGTATTTTCTTTATAACTTTTAAATATAATATTTTATATAGTTTCAAGTATGTAGTTGAAACATGCTAAATTTATTCTACGTTTTGACCTAAGTTTTAATAAAAATAGAGCATGGATAAATATAATATATTTTACCATTATTGTAAAACGGTTTTTGATAATAACACATGTTCTAATAGTCATATTATTCTGTACTTGCACGTTTAATAATATACGGTATATAAATCCATACAATTTATTTATATCAAAAAAATCAGGATGTTACAGATACCGATCCCGAAACCCTCGGTTCGGTACGGGATCGAGACGGGACGAGATCGGTATTCGGCCTTGTATGCTCATCCCTACTCTCCACCACCTCACGATGTTCTTGTTGGATGCTTTCTTTTAGAGTCTAGATGCATTTAACGTAAGTAAAAAACTTGAATTCAGAGAACAAACGAGATTGTAAAAACCTGTATAGACATCCCCCCCCCCCCCCTCACAGACAACAATGTTTTCAATTGCCCCCTGCAGGCCTGCATCAAAGATGGACACAACCTCTTTGACATTTTCTGGCTGACATGTCCAGAGCCCAAAGACTAATTTAGCTAATTTTAATATTTAGGGGTTGTTTGGTAGCCTCTGAATAGTCATTAAGAGGCTACATCTGAATGGTTCATAGTATCTTAATGGTTAAGATGTAATCTTAAGTATGAATGGTTAATTGGTAACATCTTAATGGTTGCCTCTTAACCATTCAGACTTAAGGTTACCTCTTAACCATTCAGAGGTTATTGACAATTAAGAGGTAGCCTCTGAATGGTCATTAAGAGGCTACCAAACAGCCCCTTAGTTTATTAGAAAAAAAAAACCATAGTCCTCATCATCTTAACCCTTCGGCCAACACCACGACACTTGTGCTCCTAATTGATTATGTTTCGTTGAACACCAAATTAAGGAGTATCGATACGTGTGAAAAAAAAATTAATACAAACATTCAAAACATGAACACACAAAAGGTAATTGCGTTTCATGATATACTTTGTAGTAACTTATTAAAATAAAAAATTTATTTTCCTTTTTTTAACGACAAACATTTTTTATTAATATCAAAACGGTCACTAGCAAGAAGCTAGAGACATCATACACCAAGTCGTCTACAGGCATTACACCAAAAAACCACAAAGAAACATCACCTCACACCTATGACACAAAATAGATGAATCCACCTAGCCTATCTTTTCCTTAAAGTAGCAAATTGCAATAGTTTGGTGCAAAAACACTTTCAACTTTCAAGTTGCAAGTAATCAACAAGACAATAACTCATACCAATTAAAGGGTATTTCCGTAAAATCACTCCAACCTCATTATATCTGCGTAACAAAATGCTTGTAGTGCTGGAATGAAAAAAAAACTGCTTTGTTCTAATTCATTCTCTTTCCCTGTTTTGTGCAGAAAAATCTCTTATTTTAATTCTTTTTTAAATATCATTTTCTTATTCATTTTCCACATAAACATAAAATAGCAAATCACAATAATTTGGTGCAAAAACACTTTCAACTTGCAAGTAATCAACACAAACAAGACAATAACTCATTAACTTACATTCTTACACCATCGGCTTCGGTATGCTCATAAGATGTCAGGTCATTAAATAATATGTTATATATATTTATTGTAAATTAGATATTGACGGGAAGGGTGAACACATTTTTGCTTGGGTATGCTTAGGGGTTGTTTGGTAACTTTCTAATGGTCACTAAGAGGTCACCAAACAACTTTAGTTAAATGCACACTTTCTCACCTCTGTTGTCTTAGATACCCTGAAACATAAACAACCGTATACTTGTAAGTTGTAAATGAATGTGAGAGCGTGTTTGGTTGCGTAAATATATATTACTAGTATACATGCATACTTGTTGTATATACGATCCATATACATATACATATACATGAGATGAGTCTTGTATCCCAGTATAACATGTATACGTGTCGTTTATAAGATCAATATGCACATGTATACGAGTCCTATACTTGTGCAACCAAACACACCTCAACATTGCATAAATAGAAACTATAACTTTCGCTAACTAACCTGCTCCATAGACCATTCCAACTAGCGATGAACAAAAAAAATGGTTCGGCAACCGAAACTCGTTAAAACCGACCCGAACCAAAATCGGTAGCCAAAAAAAAACCCCGAACCGGTCAAACGAACCGGAACTGGTACTGTCAAAAACCGATTGGAACCATTGGTTTTCAATGTTATTGTTTCAAAAATCTAAAAGTTAGAATAAGTTAAATTTGATATAATTTATATGATTTTAAAACGTACGTATATGAACCGAAACTTGGTAAAAAAACCGACCACAATATGAACATAAATAAAAACGTAGATCTATAATCTATAATCTATAAATATATATAAAAGAAATTGATGTTTGCTCACATGACATTCAATGGTGACCTCCTTTCAATGTGTCATGTGGCACAATAAGGTGATTTTTTTTTTCGTTTTTTAATAAAATTAATAAATATATGATGTGTTGTCAAACACACATTGTTATTATGTTAGTTTTGTATATATTTTAGTCTTTTATTGTGTACTTTTAGTCGGTATTTGTTATTTATTAGTGTATATGTGTTTTGTAGGTGTTCGTGAGATATGAGCTTAATACGAAGGAAAATGATCAAGTCGCGTATACTTGAGAACAAGAGCATGGAGTAATAATAATATATATAAATAATAGTATATAATATATTTTAATAATAATAACACTATTACTATAACTAATAATAATAATAATAATAATAATAATAATAATAATAATAATAATAATAATAATAATAATAATATTAAATAAATAAAAAAACAAAACCGTGACTTTTGTTTTTCACGGTTTGGGCCAGGCCCACTAATAGAAGAAAGGTGGGATACGGCTGTTTATTGAGGAGATCATACGATTGGAAGGATTTGTTTTTGGAACGGGGGGTGATACAATTTTCGAGGGGCTGTTCTGTTTTGTGGAGACATGGTCGCACAACAGGAACAAAACAAAGGAAAATGCATGTACACGACCAAGATGCAAGGCTAAATCTTTGTAACTTCTTCTAGACGAATGGTTCGCATAGGTTTCACACTTTTTCAATTTATTTTTAGTATTGGATTTTGTTTTTGCTTTTGATGACAAACATCTTAAACATTATTGATGCATTAGTTAATTGAAACAATTGATTTGTGTTTTGAGTCCTTTCTTTACAACTTGTTCGGTTGATGACAAAACTTAGTAGCGGGTTGGGTGACATAAAGAGGGTTGACTTGACACTTACAATTGGGTAGTTAATAGGGTTTGATGACAAGAACTTGTGCTACCAGTTAATTAACTAATTTCCAGAACTATGTCTATGTGGTTCCCAATCTATAAACTGAAAACTGTGTGAAACCTAGAACCTGAAGTTTAGAGGAAGTTACTTCTTTATTATCATTGTTTTTATTCAAAATCATTTTAATCAACTTTTGCAAGCAAGCAACATTCTACTTCATAAAATATTATTTTTAATTAATTAGTTTAATTGATAAAATTGCTATTAACACTAACCACATACTCCTCGTGGTTCGACAACCCTACTCCCTATACTGCAGTCCTTGTAGCTAAGGAGTTGTTTATAATATAGTTTTTGATTAGCTCTCGACACGCGATCAATATATAACCCCCCCTATATAAACTTTTTCTCATCTCCCAAACCATAAAATCCCCTCCCTTCCCCTATCCTCTCCTCCCTCTCCTCCTGCCATCGTCGCCGCCGCCTCCTCCTCCTCTCCTCCACCAGCCTTCCATCTCCATCTCCTCCCCGTCTCTAATTCCTAAGCTGCCATCCCAATTCCAATCCCTCTCCCCCTCAATTTCACTAATTCCTCCTCTTAATATCATCGTCTTCACCTGTAATCTTCATTCGCTCATCTCAAATCGTCATAATTGATATTAATAATAATATTAATAATATCAAACACGTGTTTCTTCATAAGCTAAAGAATAAAGTTAAAAACCCTAGAGGATGAGATCGGCTCCCTATGGATACGTGGTACGATTTACGGATGGACGATTAAGATGTGTGTGATTTTCAATTTTTCAATTTTTTTTTTCATTTCTTCTCTAATTAGTTTGGAATAAAAGGCACAATGTTAAAAAAAAACTTTAGTGCTAATTGATGTTTTTTGATTTGTTTAGGTATGTGGATCATTTTTCAAGGTATCTTTATGTTAAATACAAACATAGTGGCATTGATGTGTAGTGTCAGGTATATTGTTAAATGTTTTAAGTTATATAAATGTTTTGTTTGATATTTATATAGTTTGCTAATGGTTCGATTTTGATGAATTCGTTTACTTATTGTATTTTGGTTGTGAGTCTTGACTTAGGTTTTTAGTGCTTCTTCATGTTGAAGTATTAGGTGTTAGCATTGAATTTATAAATTGTTTTAGGTTAGTACTGAATATCGATATTAGAGTTATGCATTTTTTAGCATTTATACTAGATGATGGTAATATTAGAGTTATACATTGTTTTAGGTTTAGCCTTTAGGATAAGTATTAATATTAGGCCAAGAGGGGTGCTACTAGAATTTTTTTTTCCTTTCACTGATTTTAACCAATCTTGCTTTGCCACATCACTTCACTGAAACACCTTTTTGTAGGCATCACTCCACTGATTCTTTTATTTATTTTTTTATAATTTCATTAAACCTTTTATTATTATTATTATTATTATTATTATTATTATTATTATTTCACACGGTTTTAAATTAATTACCAAAACTATTTCAACCGTCCCACAACCTCACGGTCAGAATTCAGTATGGAAACCGTTCAATCGAATTGAATGGCATTGATACCGTTCCACCAAACCGTTCGAAATTTTTTTATATATAACTTAGCACACGGTGGGGTTAAAACACACTTTTACCACCGTAGATACAAAGAAACACACACGAAGATGACTCGTTGGATCACCGAAGAAAAGATTGCATTGGTGATATGCTACCAAGACGCCTCGAACGACCCAACACTTCAACAACGTCGTTCGCAGGTTTTTTGGGAACGTGTACTGGCCGATTTCAACCGCCACGTTGGCATCAATGACCGGACAACCGTCAGCCTGCAGCGGAAGTGGACCGATCTCACCAATAAGTGTGATCGGTGGACCAGCATGTACCAGAACACGTTGAGGGAGGAGCCGGGCATTGACCCGGAGTTGGCTATCAAGCTCACGCATGTGGACTATGCGGCTCGATATGACAACAGCTTTGACCATGTCGAGGCATGGCAACTGTTGCGCCAACTCTAGTTTTTTTATTTCTTTTAATGTATTTTATTTTTAGTTTTTTATGTTTAATAGTTATGAATTTTAGTTTTTTATGTTTATTTATCTTTAATGTTCCTATTATTTAAGTAAATTTTAAACAAACAATTTAAAAAAGTTAAAGATATTCATAAAACAAACGGTAAAAATAATTAAAAAAATAAACCAAACGGTTAAATACACAAAAAAGGTATATATAAAAGTCAAAAATAAAAGAAAACATTGGTACCAGAACGGTAAACAAAACCAGCAAAACGGTCCACGGGACCACTACCAGCGTGTATGGCGGCGGTGATACCGTGCTGGAAGTTGGTACCCGTGGACAATTCGGGTGGCGCCCTGTCCCCCCTTAGAGTTATACATTGTTCTAGATCAGGTGTTAGCATTGGAGTTGTACATTGTTTTAGGTTAGATGTTAACATTAGAATTATACATAGATGCAAAACACATTAGTCTATTTTATATGTAAAATTGATGTGTCATATTAGATTTTTAACCCTGATACACTCCCGGTAATCAGCTACTTAATATATAAACCAATCCCTTCCTTTCCTTCATTTCACCTCCACAAAATAATAATAATAAAAAATAATATCATCTTTCCCCTGAGAGGATCTTTCCTAAATCTTAGATTCAGAAATCTCCTCCTGGGAACCCTAATCTTCTACATCCTTCTTCAATGGCTTCCGAATCATTCACCGACAAAACCGCCGTCTTTAGGAAGCTCAAATCCAAATCTGATAATAAGGTATCAATCAATCTATCAATCAATCAATCTCATCATTTTTTTTTATTTTTTATAAAAAATTGTTAGATCTGATTTGGTTGTTTTGTGATATATCAGATGTGTTTTGATTGTAATGCGAAGAATCCCACTTGGGCGTCGGTGACATACGGGATATTTCTTTGTATTGATTGTTCCGCTACTCATCGTAGCCTCGGTGTCCATATTAGCTTCGTTAGGTAATTGTTTTTGATGTTATTACCACAAGATTTATGAATGTAGCTTTTATAAGACTTAGTTGGGTTAGCTGCGTAGCTTGTTGCCCGTCTGCCTTTTGTTTGGATTGTTTTTAATGAGTTAAGGATGATGTAGGTTAGAATCAACTTAAATGTAGTTAGTTTTTATTAGTTTTAGCTTTGTTAAGTGAGTTTTTCTTTTCTTTTCTTTTTTTTTATCATATTGATAGTTAGTCGGCTCCGCAGGTGATGTATAGTAATGTTATGAGTTATGATCCAAGATTTATGAGTGGAGTTTTTAAAAGACTTAGATTTGTAATCAAGAAAGGGTTAGCGGCGGAGCTTGTTGCCTGTTTGCCTTCTGTTTTGATGTAATTTCCCATTGGGAATTTCAACGAAGGTAGGTAGGTATGACCCCAAGATGTAGTTTTTAAAAGACTTGGGGATTTCATCCAAGTGGAAATTTCAGTGTAATTTTCACTTGGGAATTTCAACGAAGGGTTAGCGGCGTAGCTGGTTGCCCGTCTGACTTCTATTTCGTTGTAATTTCCCCTTATGGGGTTTTTTAATGAAGGTGGATAATTAAATAAAAATGAATTAAGGGTGACGTAGGTTAGAATCAACTTAAATGTAAATACTTTTTGGTTGTTTTTGCTTCGTTAGGTGATTTTTTTAATCCGATTGATGTTATTAGGGTGCATGAAAGGTTGATGATTAGGTTTTGGAAATTAGACTGAATTAAGGCTGATGTAGCTTAGAATTAAGTCATTAACTTGAATAGTTAAATGTACTTGATTATTATTTAACTTTGTTAAGATGAGTAGGTTTAAGTGGTGATGAACATCGAACACGCTTTAAATATATGGCATTCAACTGTTATTGGTTATTAGGAATTGGTCTATTTGTTTAGGAAGCAAACCTTTCTAGAGATGGATTTAGGTATGTGTTTTTGGTTGCTAAGTTGGGGAAATGAATCCTTGGATCTTACAGGGTGGTTGTAAACTTGTAAATGTAATGCGTTATGAATTGTTTTTGTAGTACGAGACTTTTACACTAGTTAGGATTTATGTTGCGTGTAACGATTTATGGGGTCATAAAAGACGTTGAACTTTACACTATTGCGTCTCGTTGAATTTTTTATAGTTCATTAGTCATTACTTTAGGGGCAACTCTTGATCCAGGCATTTATAGATGCATCCTTTAGCCAATAAGAATGGTCTTATGCTTTAAAGTTAGTACTCTTCCCATTTATGATGATTTGACTTTTATATATCAGCATGGCTATTTTTTAAGTTGGATAATAATGTTGGTTTAATAAATAATCAACAAAAAGTCAAAACTTTCAAGGGATGTTAGAATTGTAAATCCGGAAACTTACTATGCTACGATGAGACTCTTATCTTCTGTAATTATGGGAGAGTGGGAGGTTTAAAAATTGGAACCTGTTATCCTTTCTTTATTAGGAAGTTTAACGCTTATAACTCTAGAGGCACAATGTTATCCCTGCAGTTATGTTGTGGTAGTTTGCTGTTTAATCTGTAACCTTTTGGATGGGAATTTGGGAATATCTTCCCATTCAATTTGGACCTTTTCTCACTTTCCTATTTTATCTTGCAACTGTTCATGTGCATTGGTCTGGTCGCCTCTTAGAATTATTGTTTCACGAAACCCTGTATGCGAAGATTTCTATCGCCTTAGTCAAGGTACTAGGTAGTACACAACATCTAAGACAGTTAAAGTGCATTTTTGTCAGTTCCTAATCTTTGAAAGGCATCATTCCAAAACAATACTAATAGAAATACTTCTCTTACAGAACTAGTCCATTTTGTAGCTTGATAGATTGAAAAATCGCACACACCCAAAAATTTATCATTTATGCAACCCAAAATACATAATTTTTTTTTTTTTTGATGTTTTACGTGTCTACATCATAACTTCAGCAGAAGTTCTGAACTTTCGATGATGGCTATATAAAGGTGGGTCTTTTGACATTTTTTTGGGTTATGCTCATTGTGGTTGAGTTGCTTGTAGGCTTATAGCTAGTGAGAGTTACAATAATGCAATGCCAGGATTAAGTTAACATGGATTAAGTTACAAGTCTATTTTCTTCTACAATAAAATTAACTGTAGCTTCCTAGCTGACTAAAATTAGGTATTTAGGTAGAAAATTAGTTACAGTTTTTTTTAATTTTTATTATCTTTTTTTTTTTTTCATTTTTTCTATAAGTTGTTATATCTTCATGAGTTCATGACCCATCAAGCTGTTAACCTTTCAGGTCAACCAATTTAGACTCATGGACACCAGAGCAGTTAAAGATGATGAGCTTTGGTGGCAACAATCGTGCCCAGGCCTTCTTCAAGCAACACGGGTGGACAGATGGAGGAAAAATTGAGGCCAAATACACCTCAAGAGCGGCTGAGTTTTACAAGCAATTACTTTCAAAAGAAGTTGCCAAAGTTCTGCAGAAGATGTTACCTTGCCGTCATCTCCTGTTTCTGCCAAAACAGTTGACCTTTTGACGGACTTCTGATTTCAAGGACATTGAACCCCCAAAAGAGATCTCATTAGCGAAACCTGACACAAATGGATCTGCTCCAGTTAAAGCTCCTTCGTCAATTCGTACAACTACTGTCAAAAAGCCTATTGGTGCAAGAAAGACCGGAAAGACTGGTGGGCTTGGTGCAAGAAAGCTTAGCACTAAGGTACATACGAATATCCACACCCAACAAATTCAGTTAAATCAAGATTTATTTTACTTATATGAAATAGATTTTACTGATTTTATGCAGACGAGTGAAAGCTTGTATGATCAGAAACCTGAAGAACCAGTTGTACAAGTGTCCACCTCAGCAAGTGGCATGACACCATCAGCTCCAACACCTCATTCGTCTCGATTTGAGTATGTAGATAGCTCTCAAACTACTGTGTAGACGGGTCCTGGAGGTGTGAACACACTTAGTCATGTTGCGCCACCCAAGTCATCCAGTTTCTTTGCAGAGTATGGAATGGACAGTGGTTTCTCCAAAAAAAGTACATCAAAAGTCCAGGTCAGAAATATCTGTTAGAAGCCTTATTGTTGGAATCATTAATAGTTTATTTACAATGATCAAAAGGGGTGGGTCTGCTATATTGTTTTCGAACCAATTAAAACACCTAAGTAATTTCTTTGATGAACATGATTATCCCTTCTTAATTAATTGCTAGAGATATCTATTATCAATACATTACTACATACACCTGGATCAATGACCAAGTCTTAAAACAAATGAGTTAGTATGGATATTTTTGTTAGCTACATGGGGTTGGGTTGATTTGTGAAATGTGTCACTCAACTACTCAAGCTATACAATGGGTCAAAAGGGGCCACTTTTATAAAACTAGGCAACTTGAAACGGGTCCAAATAGCACAACACCACACAGTCGAAGCCAACATGAGTGCTATCAGCATCATCATCGCTGTTGCTGCTGCTGCTGCGCACCACCGCCTCTGCTGCTGTTACCACTAGCATCCAAACAATTTGTATTTTATGTTAACCCATTTTGATACTCCCTAAAATTCGTCAGGACCCATTTCTACCCAAACCCTATTGACTCGCATGTTTTGTCAGATTTAATTTTTACCCATGTCAATTGGGTTCTCACTTTGCAGTATGTAGAAACTTTTAGATTCTTATAGGATGATCCCTGATTCTTCAAGATTACTATGTCTTGTTCAGATACAGGAAACCGATGAAGCAAGGAAGAAGTTTTCTAATGCTAAATCTATTTCCTCAGCGCAATTTTTGGGGATAACGAGAAAGCTGATCTTGATAGTCAGGCAAGACTTGATAAGTTTAAGGTATAATTAATATGTACTTGTAATGTTACTTAAAACTCTCACGTGAGCCATCCTTTTGTTTCTTTAACTCATAAGGGACATGGATAAAGTAGTTACTATCGAAGATTTTATACCTGTACGATTTCAAAACACTGACTGAAACAATCCTTTTTTTATTTGATCTTCCAGGGCTCAGCAGCCATCTCAAGTGCCGATCTATTTGGTCATGACTCGGATGATTCCAACCTTGATATCATGCTAGTGACCTCATCAATCGATTGTCTTTCCAGGTATTTTTGACTGTTAAATGTACATCAGCCTACAGTTACCGCTTTCCACAAATAACAAATTAAGACAGCAATGAATCTACACTAGAAGTGGTCTAGATTCTAAAATGGGGCCACTTGGGTCTATACTGGATCCTGGCCAATTTTTTCCTGACCATCGCCGGTAGCCCAATTTAGTGCGCCAGGCTGGATTTATTTTTTATTACATATTTTATTTTATTTTTCCCGGTTTTTGGTGGATTCAGCGGGCTGGACTGATGGATAGCTAAAAAATATTGATCCCTACTACAAGTTTAATAATCGAAGCCGATCGTGATATTTGTATTTTTTAAATCTTATATTAATTTCAGGCACAACAGGATATGTCATCGCTAAAGAACATAGCAGGAGAAACAGGAAAGAAGCTGAGCTCCATAGCCTCGACCTTTATGAACGATTTTCAAGACAGAATCCTATGAGAAAGGCATGTTAATTACAGAACTACCCTTATAAAATCTGATTATGTGTAAAGGGTGCTCATCTTTCGTCATATTTTGTAGCCGGAAATTCTTTTAATATCGTGATGTGTGTCATATCGTTTTCTTGCTCTAAGAATTAGAGAGATGCAAGGTGTTTATCAGATTGAGTCGAGACATTTTATTTTTTTGTGTGCACCGCCAGGTGAAATACATGTGTAAGGTCAAATCCTCCCGAAACAAGTTCTGTATTATTACATTTTCAAGACTATTATCATGTGTTAGATTCTTGATGGTATTATTACAAGTTCTTGCGTACATAAAACTCTTATATTGTCTTTACGGTTTGAATGCGATTCCTACATGTGAAGACTACAGTTTTCGCTACCTTCACTTTCATCTTCCCGGCATGGGTGATCTTGACTCTGTTGACTTTATATTGTACAATT
>JAUTDX010005759.1:0-34994 GCA_030844895.1 Ambrosia x helenae
AGCTGAATTCCCAGTGTTTCGTTGTGGGCTTGCGGTTGGTTTTGATTCAGTCCATTACAGTACCGGTATGATTTCGGCATTCGGCATAGCAACCAAAGGATGCCCATGTGTGATATCGACACATCTTTTACATCTATCATCGGAAACTATTAAACGAATAGCGGTACCGATGTTCTATTGGTATCGATTCGGTTACTGACTTTTCTTCCTAGCTTACGATAAAACACTCTATTGTGACATGTCAAAAAAACTATAAGAAAATAATGTATTGGGTACCTATGTTTGGACGGTGTTGGTTGGGTTCGTCACACTAAAAAATAAAAATAAAAACTATGTAGACCAACTAAATCGTACATAAAACTAAGCACGGAAACGCTATTATCTTCGATTGACTCATTTCGTAAAAAAATATGATAAAACATAAATCAACTTGAGTTTATAATAACACGTATATAAAAACAGACATAACTCATGAGAGGTCAAATTGACATTTTCAAAAATTTTTAAAAAGATGAGGGGAGATGTACAGGAAAAAAATACGTAAAATGATAAAAAACCAAAAAAAAAAAAAAATCAGGGAAAGAAAAAGTAAACACTTCTGATCTAACATTAGTATATTGACTTTTAGAAAGAAAAATATGTAGTTGAATGCATCATTCTGTTTTGTGAATGCGTCATATTGTTTGAATCCAAAATTTTTGCTCTTTGAATATGAGTGTAAACGTTTCGAGACGATTTGAGTTTGACAAGATCAAGTCTAGGTGCGGAGGTGATGAGAGGTTTGATGGAGGGGTTGTTATTTGTTAATAATAATACATCAGCCCATAAGATGGTAGAGGTCTAGAGGACGTAAATGAAACATCTTATTATTGGTGAATGACAAAAAAAAATAGAAAAATATTGGCATAACAATTCAAGATTAGCTTGGAGAGCACTTGAAGTTCCGGATCAACACACATGATGTTTGTGTCGACATCCAACCTTCTCCACTTATAATCCATAGTTTTTTTATTGCACTTATGACACTTTTAGTTCTTCTATGTTTACTTCACTTAACTCCCTTTATTAACTAACCTAACTTTTTATATATTTTGTTGTCATTTTAATCATGTATGTTACGAAGGAAACTAACAGGGTTATTTCTAGATATAGATACAAACCCCTTGTTAACCGTCCAAGTCTCATTTATCGTAGTAAAATGTTGTGTTATTACTAATTAACTTATTTCTTTACTCGTAAAATACGCTTAAATGTGTAATCAAACGAAACAGATTTTCGGGGTGTTACAGGTACCTTAATTATCTATATCCTATTTACTAATGCCGGTGGTCTTTTGCCATCGATGCACCACCACCTATGCTTGAATTTTTAAAATTTTCTCATTTATCTTTGGCACCAACCTAAGCACCCCTCATATGTATTGAGATTGCATCCATTCACACCCCCTTAAACTTTGCAGATTGTCATTTTCTACCACTACTTGATCTATTTTACAAAGTAACCTTTTAGTTTCTAATGTTTCAACTTTACCTCAGTCATCATATATAATGTATGTTTGTAACCTATTAGGGTTTTTTACTAGGGGTGTTCATGGCTCGATTTTCGCGGTTTTTAGTTCAACACCGCGAACCAAACCGTGAGTAACGGTTTTCGAATGTGTTAACCGAAACCGAACCGTAGAACTTTTAACCGAACCGAACCAAACCAAACCGTTAGAAATGGTTTGGTTCCGGTTGGTTCACGATTTAGGTTTGTTGGGCCGTTATGTGTACAAGTTGTCCCGATTTCACATAAAAAATGTCCAAATTTCAAGACGCCATAAAGTTTGCCCACATTGCTTAAGTTGTTTAACACAAATACATATCCAAATCGCTTAAAACGTAATCCAAATATATATAAAGATCTCTTGCATCGATGCATAGGTGTTAGCTGTGGTTGAAAATTAGAATTAAGAAAAACAGAAAACTTCATATAATGTGAAATGGACTTAGCGTACTTTTGTTTCATTAAATTACTTATAGGTTATAATATATTTATTTTTATTAATGTCTATATATAATATGAAATATTAAAAATACTAGAATAAAATTTTTACGGTCCTGTCCGGTTTTATACGATTGGTTTTCAGTATAAACTGTAAGCCAAACCGTTCGTTACGGTTTGAAAATATTGAAACCGACGACCAAAGGATATATAAAACAACCGACGTGGAAAACAAACCAGTAACCAGTTTGGGTGGTTTCGCGGTTTGAAACCGAACTATAAACACCCTTAGTTTTTACTAATTTAAGTTTCTTCAATAATTTATGTTCGTTAATTTATCTTAAAAAAAACTATTTTTTAGATGTCATTTAACACTTTGTAAAATATCATTGTGATTCCCCTCGACTTTCTAAAGATTCGAGTTTACCTTTTTTCATACCTTTACTAGAAACACTATGTTTACATGCGTATTTTTATATATGTGTTGGTTATAAAATTTGAGTTAGTCTACGTTTCTGCTTAAACCTTTCTTTAAATGAGTCAGGGCAAATATAATATGTTTTCGTTCATATTTATGCTTGTTTCTAACCTGGTCCACGTTTCCCGCGTAAATTAAAGTTACTGTATTATTCAACCATGCCGCAATGCGCAAACGGGTTAAGTTGATACTAATTATATATCTATACTAAAAATCATAGTTGTTGGTGTTTACACCTCCTGACTTGAACACATGTTTACTCACTGTGTTTTCTTTTGTCATTTTATGGGTTTTTTTCTTTTTTTAAAACCTCTAATTAATCTCTTTTATTTACACGTGTTATTTCCTTTATAAACGTTTTATGGTTTTTATACGTTTGCTATATACGCGGGGGGTCACATGTAATACGTTATGATTCTACGGCATAAATTCAATTTACTTCACGTTTTAATCCAACCGTAATGTTTATATAGGTTACATTGAGTTAAATCATATATGTTGAAATATGGCATTTTCATATGATTAATACATCACGTAACGATTCAATACCCAAGGTTGGATGTGCCTGTTCGTTTTTCCAATGCCTCGTCAGCCTCACCCCCATCTTCCACGGTAACTTCCACCACCGGAGGAAACAACCGGATCGGCCACCGTATCTTCCGTTGGAATTTCTCCATCCTCCAATCCATCCTCATTTTGATCTTCCTCCGACCCATCGTTCTGTTCTACATTCATATTTTGGTTGACATCCATAAACTCAACCTCCCCCGTGTCCAAGTTCAGTTGAGCCGAATCAGCGACCTTGTTGATCACACAATCTGGGATCCAATCCTCTTCAATCTCGGAGACCCATACTCTGAAAGACATACCAAGCAATGGATTTGCAGGCATTCTCTAATCTCTTCCCTTCTTGTACCACCACCCCCACCGTTTCCCATGCAAGACTACTATCCATACCACTGGCTTTGGAACCTTGGACCACTTTCCCAAAGACGCCACCAATATGGTCGAATACTCGCTTGTCCCATAATGACACCGGAACGCCCGAGATCTTCAACCATGCAATTCTTTCAAACCAATTTCCTGGTTCGTTCCATATCTCCCAATTTGAAAACCATTGCTTCCACAAGTTTTTTATTTTCATTGATGAAACGATTCACCATAAAGGACCCTTGGAAGACTAGTAACACTCTTAGTCCCCCCAGATATTTAATCTGAATATCGTCTTTGGTGATTCCTTCCAGGAATTCCTTCAGACAAGACAACCTGACCAAATCCCATGTAGTTCCTATGATTGAACACTTCTTCCATGAACTTGGCCAAGGACATGGGTGTTTTTGGTAGGGGGATGTTAACGGTCAGACATTCCACCACTTTGACTTCTGTGGTAGCTTCTCTAAATGATACTCCTTCTTTTCATTCTCCGTGTGGCCTCGTAGCTCCGCTTGCTTGGATGATTCAGGCCTGTTCGTAAGGTCTTCGGTGCTCACTTTTGCTTTTCCTTTGTCATGCAATCTGTCATTCACCCCAAACTTGGCTACATTCACCATTAACTTAACAGCCCCAAAGGTTATGTTGCTTAGTACTGATGCCAACTCCTCACTATCTCGGACGTCTTCATACCTTACAAAGGCAAAATATCTCCCTATTTTGTTTTTCCTCCTCGGTAAATAGCCATCCACCATGTTCCCATATTTTTTGATAATCCTTCCACAAATCCTGTAACGAGAACCAACTGGGCAGGTTAGAGACATAGAAGGTTGTAGTGAACTCGTTGTCTTGGAAGGGCCTTGAACGTTGTTGCTGCTTCGTCTGGTTTTCTTCTTCGGCGGCGGGAATACTCCCATTCACCTTCGTTTTCTCTCTCCTCTCTCTCTCTCATTTTTTGCTCATTCAGACTTCCTTCTTTCCGTTGAATAGGTTGACTACATGCAATCCCCTTTCTTACTTATAAACTCATACATTTAAGTTAATTTTAGGGAAAATAACAAGAATAGACAATCTTAATCAAAGAGTTTTCTAAACAGAATTTCTAGCCGACACAAATAGTACTTAGCTGGTAGCTACGTTTTTTTTTATAGTTTTTAGTCGGTGGTTAAAACCTTTTTGCCTTTAGACGGCGGCTAACTTGACTATTTTTTTTTTTGAACGACCAACAAATTGGAATCACTCACGGAACACTGGAGTATCATCGTGCCACCAGTGTTGCCACGCGATCATATTCCACCACTAAGTCACCAAACAAAGTGTATATTTTAGAACTTTTTTTGTTAACTTTGTCTATTTTGTAATTTAACAAAAGAAATTGTTTGGACTTGGCACTGCTTGTGTATTAATTACAGCTTTTGACTTTGGATAGTTTCGAACCCAATGGGTTCAAGCCATGCGTTTTGATGAATATGAACAATAGAAAGTAGACGCAACACGTGACATAGATATTATGTATGCGTCGTTTTGTAATGTTGATGGTTTTTGGATAAAAAGTTGGATATATGTGGTTGTATGTGAAGGTGAGTTAAAATTGGCAAATTGGATTTTAATAATTTAACATTTTTTTTGGCCGATGATAATTCTATCTGAGTTTTTCCTTTCAAAAATTTCACCTTTCAGACATTTTTGAAACTCATAACTCTAGGCAATTATTCATGGGATTTGAAAGAGAGAATCGAGACGATGATATTGGTATGTTCAATTGCAGAAAATAAGCATGGTTCATCACTTGTAGGTTGATGTTCTCCTCGGATGGGATGACCGGAACCGACGATTAAACCATCGAACCATGCTCATTTCTGCAATTGAACATACCAATATTCATTGTCTCGATTCCCTCTTCAAACCCGGTGAATAATCGCCTAGAATTGTGAGTTCAGCTAACGGCGTTAGTATGAATTAACGAGGAGTCCATTGAGAGCAAAATGTTTGAAAGGTGGGATTGCTAGAGGGAAAAACTCAGGTATGATTATTATCGGCCAAAAGAGAAATTGTGGATTATTAAAATCCAATTTTCCATTAAAATTCTACACTCTCATTTTAGGAAGAACTCGAATTTGATAGAATGATTGGAAGTGTTTATTATGTAGTTTTAGGTTAAATATCCTGATCATATTTTATAAATATCATTAAATAAACTCAATATAATTTTTAAAGAATAAAAAATAACTTATAACATATTATGTGTTACTAATCTAGTTATATCCATCTAAAAGGAAAGTAAGAGAGTACAAAAAAATCATAAAAACGTAACCGTAAGAAACTTCATGGCAGCAAACAATATGTGTGACATAACTAGAACACACGCCTATGGTGCTGTGGAGGAGGGGTGTGGAAGGCCCTAAGCGATCTATAAAGTCGGGGCCCTTTGAATTTGTATAATTCACACAAAAAAAAACTTATGCTACTAGATGAACATTATAATCTTCTTTCTGATAATTATTTAACCTATTAAAATTATTCGTATATTTTAACTACTTACGCCCCTTAGATATATTGCAATTTAATGACGCTCCAATTTAAATTTTGAGCCCATTTTATGGATCTACAATTTACTATATATTTCTTCAATGTTTAATTTTTAATGGTTTTCTCAGCTTCTACTTCGACTGAGAAAATAGATGAACATTACATCAACCAATCCCCATAATATAAACTTCAATACTTGATAACCCAAAAAAATTATCGGCTAACAATCGACAATGGCAAATTTAAATCGCGAATATTAGAGACTCAATCATTCAATACTTGTTTGTTTTTCACTTTGGCCAACACAAATGTAATACATGAAAAAAAAACTTTGGGGCCCTTAGTTTTGGGAGGCCTAGGCCTTAGCCTAGATTGCTAAAACATTAAGTCCGGCTCTGCACACCCCCAACACTACATGCGCGGTAGGGCGTGGAACTGGCGTGGGGTGGTGGAGAAGTTCATGGGTGTGGGGGCCATGGCGATTCGAGCAAATTGGGGAAATATACCTGCAATTTTTAAAAGTTGGGGACTAAAGGTGAAATCTGTGTAAATACAGGGAACATTCGAGCAATGTTCTATTTATTAAACAAGGTTTGATTTAGTTTTAAGTTCGGGTTTCGGCTAGGACTCATTTTTCTCGACTTGATTCAAACTTTGCCATAACGTTTTTAAGCTCCTAACAAATTAAGCTTGTTTACACCCAAGTCCAATATTTTATTTATATTTTGTTATTTGAACTGTAAATGTTATCGCTACATCCAACTCTGTTTTACACCAAATTAATTTAAAATATACCATTGCTCATGTATGAAACTTAAGATCTCCGCTCTAACGCTCTATTCTAGAATTTCCTTTAGCAAGGGAAGAGAAAGGAATTGGAAGGAATGGAGGAAAAAAGTGTGTTCCGGAGTTTTGTATAGGGAGAAAGGGAACAGAATAAAAGGGAAAACATTGGGGGTTTTAGTAGGGTGGAAATCGTGTCTTAACAGGTTTAACAGGTATCTGACGACGCGAACAAATCAAGTTCTAAACATGAATACGAGTTGTTTACTACTTTTTATATCTTTTTTATAACACAGTATTATGTTTTATGTACCAAAAAGAGAAATGTAGGATTTTTGCCTCTTAATTCTAATTATTTAAAAAAAAAAGTAAAAAATCACATAGTGTACTTTTCAGTTAACAGGTCTTATCGTGTCTTATACAGGTTATCCATTGTCAGCCCTAGTTTTTAGGCATAAATCCATCTTTCCAATTTGGAAGGAAAACGAGAGAAATGAATGGTTGAAAGATGAAAGGAGGGATTTCTTTCTCTTCCCCCCTTAAATAAAACTTTGGAACAGAACGTACGAGTGATAAACGTTTACTAAGTAGACTAGCCCCACATTTACCAATATTTTAGATACTTTAGCATTTAAGATGATTTAAATGTTCATTTACTATTCTAATAATCACTTAAGTTTCTCATATCCTCAAGTAAGGTTACTATTGGAGGATTACTTTAAGTACTTTTAGGGTTGTTTGGTATGGGGTAATGGAAATGGACGAGGGAATGGAATGGACAAAGGAATGAAATGGATGATTACCATTCCATAGTCTTGTTTGGTTACCACGTAAGAATGAAAATGAATCATTACTTTGTATTGTTTGGTAGGTAGGTAGGAAAAGACTTAGGATAAAACCGACGGTGGTGATTGGTGGGGATGGCGATTGATAGTGGGTTGTCGGCGATAGTGGTTGGGGGTGGTGGTGGTTGGTGGGTGGAGGTCGTGGTATCGCGGCAACGGTGGTGGTCAATGGCGACGACAATGATGGGTGGTGGTGTTGGGTGGTGTGGTCGGTGTGGTGGCGACGATTGGTGGTTATAGTAGCGGTAACGGTGGTGGTGTGTCGGTGGGTGGCGATAGGGAGTGACGGGGATAGTAAGTGGTGGTGGTGTAATGGCGGGTGCGTGTCGGTGACGGAGAGCATCGGTGGTGGTGGTCGGTGCTTGGCGTAGGTGGTGGTGGGGTGGTGGAGGTGGCGGTTGGTGGTGGTGGTGGGTGGTGGAGTGGCGGTTGGTGGTGGTGGTGGTCGGTAACGGGAGTGTCGGTGGTGCCAATCGGTGATTGGTGGTGGGTGGCGGTGGTCGGTGGTGGAGGTGGCGGTTGGTGTGTGGGTGGCGGTGGTCGGTGGTGATGAAGGGTGACAAGGGAATGGGATGGAAAAAAAATATGAGAGATAGATGGAATGAATTTTGGGGTTTTTAGAGGAGATGGAATGAATGAGGTAATTGATGATTCCATTACCTTGACCAACCAAACACTTTTTTTTTCATTCTATCATAATGCTCAATTCCATTTCGCCTTCCATTTCTGAATATCAAACACTACCTTAGTATTGTAAAAATCGTGTGAATTCACAAAAAAAAGCCAAAATATAATTTTTATACAAATAATTTTATCCTCTAGTAATTTATCTCATCTTTTTTAAATACTCTTAACAATTTTTACATATGTTGTAAATGATAAAAACTTACACATATGTATCTTTTTCGAATACAGGTAAGTTAAATATATAATTTTTTTATTTAGTTTAATAAAATGATAGGCGTATTTTTTTTATTTTTATTATTATTGTTATTTATTTATTTTGCATTTAAATTGTTTTTAACCAATAATCAAGTTCTCGCTAAGATGAGCATTTCAGTACCGAGATACGAGAAATGTCCGCTACCAAGTGGTACCGTACTGACTGAATTTGTTACCAATTCGGTACCCACTCTTTGGCGTTTTCGGTATTAGTACTTTCGGGTCAATACCGATATTTTACCGAGTTTACCTTCATAACCGCAATGAACACCTATACTGATACCGAGCTACTCCCTAGTTCTAGACTTCTAGCTGTTATGACAAAGACTTATAATTTGAACATCATTCAAGTTTACTAACATAAAGTTAAATAACATAGTTTTTGTTCAAACTGTATATTTTTATTTAATAACAATAATTCAAGATAAAATAATATTCTGATTTCATCTTGTGGAAACACAGATTTGGTGAGATAAACTTGTGGGCACCGCTGCTTGGCTGGCATATCCATCTTTCTCTGTGTGTGTCAGCATGCAGATCTAAATGAATGTAAAACGGAATGGTGTTCACGGCACTCAACTCACAGCCGACTTTGGTTTACGATCACCGTGATCTTATTAATTCATGCTAGTGCCTCAATCATGACCTAATCTCAAATCGTTTTCATAGTTTCATCTTCATCTTCGCATGAGCTTCGATTAAGTGTTACACGAATTGCCGCTTTGAAGAAAATACTTGTTTTTTAAATGTTATACTACGCAAATCTTGCATCGATCGTTAACTTAAAAGAGAAGTTGGGTTAATAAGAAATGTCCAGTTTCTAATAGGGGAAATACAATTAAATAATCTCAACTTTGTGGGGTTGCAAGCCAATAATTTCAACTTGAAAGTTGTAAACTAACAGTCTCAACTTGTCAATGGTTTATTTCCTTGGACCCAAACTAATTGGGGTTAGTTATTAACAGACCTAGTTAATTTTCTGCCTAAAAACTGTAACTTTTTAAAAGATCAAGGAATATTTTGCCCATTATGTAATCGGAGTGTCACCAACTCCGATGACTGGTGCTCTCCTTCTCCAGCAAACCACCCTCCTTCTCCGGCGGCCACCCCTCCTTCTCCGGCGACCACCCTCCTTCTCCGACGTGGTCGTATTCAAGAGAACACATTTTCTAGGGTAAATACCGAGTATCGTAATCAAGAAACACACTTTCCCCTACTCAACATTTTATCACATTACTAATCGGGTTTTGAAAAAGGAAATAAAACGGAGGGGTTCTAAAGAAAAATGGGTTTTGAAAAGGGTTTGGTTTTTAAACTAAAAAGATAAAAATAGTAGGGATAGCAAACATGCACATTTCGGGGACCCTATGTATAAGTAGACAGTTTATTATAAAGCAGTAATAAGTTTAATTATCGGTGAGGAGAACAGGGGGTGAACGGTCCTTTCAGAGTTGGGATGAGAAAAGAAATAAAGAAGGGATGACGTTCTGGCAACTCTATGGGTCATGCACAGAGGAAGTGTACGAGTCCCCATAAAGGTGTCTTCGGACTGCTGGCCCGTAAGCCGGGTCTTCTCCTGATTGACAATGCGGTGTTACCTAACTCACACTGCGATGTAGCTTTTTTGAAAGCTTGAGTCCTGCTTTTTTATGCACTTCCCAAACCACCACCAAGCCACTCATTTAAGCACTGGGTTCTCTAATTTACCTTTTAAATTTATGTAGAGGCTTAATTCCGACCGTGAGTCTTTCCACCTCTCTCAACTCTCGCTTTCCGTACCGAAGGATCTCACATGCCATCAGCTTGTGTAACGGGGGACCCTCTAAGTTAACGTCATTGTACTAACGAGAGTTGGATAAAGTATCCTTGTTTAATTTATCTTTTAAAAGTGACACTTAATAATTCATTGATCAGACAAATTTAAGTTTGGTTTAGTGATCACGTGAGTTAACAAAACCCAACCCATAACCTCCCGAGACTTATGAATGAATCCTTAACAAAGGTGGAACATAAACCTAAAGGTGTGTAATCTGAAGATCACTGGTGCACCCGTAGGAAATCCTCCCTTTGCCAAGAAAGTCACTCACACATCTGGTAAGAACCAGAAACTTGTCACCTGGATCTGGTCCACCTCAGAAGCCATTACTTGGAGCCGGTTTGGATATTAGAAACACGAAGGATCTGTTTCACTACTGGTTTCCTCGCCTTGGATCTAGCTCGGGACTACCAGAAGTCATACGAACCCAATGATAGTTAATTTTATTATTTAATTTAGGGTCGATTTTAAAGGTTTATCAAGTTAATCACTAATTGAACCTGTCACAAAGATAAACAAAACAAGACATAGTTAAGAAGATAAACAAACCGAATAAATAAAAGTAAACTACTACTAATAATAAAAGTCTACAAATCGAAATAGGTACGGAAGATACTAGATAGATACAAACCACAAATGATAATCAACACAAGAACATGGATGTTTCCAACTCATAGACAAGCCTTCCACCTCCTTGATCCTATGTATCTAATAAAAATCCTCACGACCCTCGATGTTTTATTGCATGTAACTACTCATCACGATTCCATTCTCGGCCAAGATAATCAAGGTAGGATGAATCATAACTTTGGTGGGATGTTAGGATGGCCCTAAGGCCTCCCACATGACCCCAAGAACTCTGGAGAAGCTTGGAAGTCGACACAAGAAGGCACAAGAAAGAACACCCGATGATTGAGTTGAGCTTGCTATGCTAGGGCCTGCACAGGCGTGCTCAATGATGGTGCACGGCCGTGCACCTGTCCCACGTACGTTTTGTTGCTGCAGAATCTGTCTTGTCTGTCCTTTTGGTCGAGCACGGCGTGCATCTTGAAAAACTTGCTTTTCTTGTCTCCCAAGTTTGTTGCTTTGTCTTATAGCGTGCGGGATCTCCGTACAAGTGAGCATGGACGTGCTTGGTCAACCCCGGGTCAGTTTTATCATCATTTAAGCCCCGAGAAGGTCTTTACATCATCTATTTTTGGGTTGGAGCTCCAATTTCCTGATAAACACAAATAGGAAACAATTAAGTAGCTATAATCATCAAATTAAGCTCAATTTTGTCATATTATGAGATTATTTATGCATGTTTTATATGTGTAATTGATGGCACATCATGTAGGTATTTCGACTTGGAGAGAATATCAATTATTGAGTGAAATTGGCGTTCTCATCTGTTTTAACCAGATATGGTAGATAATTATCAGGGTTTTTTACTTGAAGATCCATGCATAAGATTGAAGGAGATGAATTGAAATAGATTTAGGTTGTGGAAGAGAGAAAACCATTTTTGTGTATTAGAAGTCAATAAGACAGTGTTTCGTCTGTTTGGGAGAAAGAGAAAAAAGGATGAAAAAAAGGTTGTTGATATGGCAAAAAAAACCTGTTTTTGAGGACTAACGTGGCATGGATCTGATGAAAAATTTTGATGGCCAAAATCTGTTCCACATGCTAAACTCAGTTTAGGAATTGTTAATGCGTTACAGTTATTTTACGATACTGTTGACAAGTCAATGGATGTTATAAAACGGGGATAGAGTAAACAGATTTAAGTTTCAACGATGGTCGACTTTCGTCAAACAGATGGTTATTTTATTTCAACAGACTTTTAGAAATATTTGAGCAGGTGTTCAACCCTAAATATTTTTAAAAAATGAAATTTTGGTTTTTCTGACAACATTAGTTTATCATAATCATTGGTTTTATTATTAATTAAATTAAATGTTATTTTCTCTGTATAAAAAGGGAGAGGAAAGTGACATTTGTATTTACATATCTTTCTCCTTTAAACCATTGTGACTTTCTAAGTCTCCATTCCATATTCATAATGATCTTATTATTTTCAAATGCATTCCCACCACTCTTCAAAAAACTATTGATAAAAATCCGATGTTAGTATTCAAGTTGGAATTAGTTTTCTCGAAAAATCCTTACACACAACAAATATGTATGGCCGGAGAACCCGGCTAGTGACATAGGGAGGAAAACGGTTGTTAACATAGAAGAATATGTTTTAACCTGTAATCCTTTCAAAATACACAGAACTTTACTTCCTCTCTATAACATCATTGGCCCAGGAGGGAGTCGTCCCGTTTTCCCCATAGTTTCCCATGTGTCACATCAACGGCTTGCTAGGAGGGCTGAGCATGTCGGGCGAGCGTCCAAGGCCCCAATCTCCGAGGGAGGGGGTGAAATTAAAAAAAATGTTTTATACTTATATTTTTTTAATTTTTATTATGGATTGTAAGCTTTTTTTAAATACATTTTAAGCACGTGTGTGTATATATCAAAATTTTATTTATATTTTACCCCTGTTTTTCCAAAACGCAAAAACTGTTTTGAAAAATCATCCCAAACACCCTTTTAATTAATCTTTTACACATATTTTGGTAAAGAAAATGTTAAAAAAATAGCATGGAAGGTCAGATTTATCAAACTTTTCACAAGTAGAGAAAGTTCTCAAATAGACAAATACTCCAGTTTGTGCTTATATATATATAATATTTTATTATCCAATAATATACTTTTTACATTTTTTAAACAAAATACGAAAGTTACATCACAATAGAAGGTAGACGGGTAACAAGCTGCGCCGCTACCTCTTTCTGAATTGCGAACCCTAGTCTACTAAAGACAAATCCTTGCCCCACTGGAGATGAACTATTGCTGTGGACGACCCGTTGGACCCTGGTGAAGAAACGAACAGCTTCAGGCGCTAGGGAGCCAAAGGTATCAAAGGCCAAATGGATAAAGACATGTTGATTCTCTGCACAAGCTTTAGCATGCTTATCTTTTTACATTACACACAAAATTATTATACTCATAGGGTTAGGATCAAATACACAAGACACTTTTTCTAGGAAGGGTGAGAAGGATTGTGATCCATTGATCATATATTTGAAGGGTTGAGATTAGTTTGTTTGAAAAAAATAAATAATAAATTAGAGGAAGGACATAAAAGGAAAATCACATTTGTTGACTTTCTCTCTCCACATGCAATGCACATGTCAATTCCCCCATCATTTTAAAACGTCTATAACTTTTTCATACGATATTTTTTTTTCAAAAAAATTTCACCATATTAACGAGCGTTTTTTTATCTTTAATATGAGTACCACATTGCTATATTAAAATTGAAAAAAAAAAATCGTGTTAAATGGGTTTTCTTCTCCGTTGTGTCTTCTGCTCATTCATTGTGTTATATTATGCATGTGTGCTTTATAAATATGTTATTTATGCTCTTCTAGTCTACACATGATTTAACTATATCCATTGTGTTTTTAGTATGCTTTTCATTGTGTTTTATGCAAATGAGTTTTGTATTTAGGTGTACATTGTGTTTTATTATGCTGTTCATTGTGTTTAAGTCTATTATTCATTGTGTTTTAGTCTTCTGTTCATTGTGTCTTTAGTATGTCGTCCATTGTGTTTTATTATACTGTTCATTGTGTTTTATACCCTATTGTTCATTGCATATTTAATTGGTACTCATTGTGTTTTACGTTATCTCCATTGTGTCTTACGCAACTGGGTTTTCAACTTTTTTTTTTCAAAAGAATTCATTGTGTTTTAGTCTTCTATTCATTATGTCCTTATTATGTTATCCATTGTGTTTTACACAACTTGGTTTTTGACTTTTTTTTTAAAGTATTCATTGTGTTTAAGTCTTCTGTTCATTGTGTCTTTAGTATGTCGTCCATTGTGTCTTACGCAACTGGGTTTTCAACTTGTTTTTCAAAAGTATTCATTGTGTTTTAGTCTTTTATTCATTGTATCTTTAGAATGACGTCCATTGTGTTTTATTAGATTGTTGATTATGTTTTATACCTTATATTTAATTGGTGCTCATTGTATTTTACACTCCATTGTGTCTTACGCAAGTGGGTTTTTGACTTTTTTTTTCGAAAGTATAACAATGTGGTACTTATATTAAAGATAAAAAGACGCTCGATTTTGTGGTATAATTTTTTTTTAAAAAAAGATGACGTATAAAAAAGTTACGGACATTTAAAAATGAAGGTGGAAATGGCATGTGACTTGCATGTGCATATTGTTTTGACAAAATTACCCCTCCCACTTGTTTAATCCTTTGACACATGTCATTTTCTAGTGGCTTCTCACCCTTCTTATTTTTTGTAGCCTTTGTAGAATATCCTAACCCTATACTCATATAGTATTTATTAAAACGCTCACATTTATAATGATTTAGAGTGGTAGTTGTAAAGTAGTTTGCATCGTATCCTCTTGATGTATATTGATGTAACTTGCAATTTGCAAGTTGCAACACTACTCGAAGTAGGTTCGTTATTAAATCATTTTCATTCAATTTTAATATAAAAAGTTGTTAACTTTTTAACAAATTTACGTTTTTACATAGCAAATCAAATTATTTTGCTTCCATCCCATTTCGTTCAAAGGAAGGAACTCAAATTCTTTGATCCTCTAAAACTTAATCCACCATCTTCTTTTTGGTCTATGGTCACATTTTTTAAGTGATATACAAAAGAAGGTTACTGAGATAAAATGACCCTTTTAATCTTTTACATTAAACAGTTTGACAAGTTTTATATATTCACTAGGCTTAGGATTAGGATTATTTGTTTTGGAAATTCTTAGACTAAACGGTGTGGGGGCCGGCGACGGTCCGTCGAACCCGTCTTGGGCCGGCCAACACCACCCCGGCCGACCCACACCCGGCCAAAACGGGTGAACATGGACGACTTGGACGGGCCATTGTGATTGGCGGGTTTGAGTTCAAAGGTCATATGACCGTTAATATTTAAAAAAAACATTTTCTCTATTTAACAATCTACAACTTACATCTTTTAAAAAAAACCAACCTACAATCAATCCAAATTCTCTTTTACTCTTCTCATTTTCTCTCAAATTTTATAAAAAACAATATGGACCCCTTCAACCAATATAACCCAAATAACCCGAACACCCCCAACCAAACACCTAATCCAAACCCGAATCAAAACGCGAACTTCCCGATCACTTTTAGTGGGTGTTATCGGCCCGAAGTGCCATCCTCATTTGCGAACTACCAACAATCCTCCTCAAACGCGTTTCAACAACTAAGTCAAATGCAAATGCAACAACTTTTGCAATCGAACATGTTCAATCACATGCAAATGCAACAACAACCTATGTTTACTACTACTTTTACACCACCTCAACCAAGTCCTACGACACCACGAGTACCTCGTCTTATAGGGCTCGTAGACAAGGAAGATGATGATGAGGTTGAAATTATTCCGGAAACGCAACCATCACCACCACGTAACAAAGGCAAAGGCGAAGAGTGGTGACAAATTGCCTAAGAAACCATGGACGGGAACCGAAGTTGAGGCGTTGGTTTGAGCGTGGCTAGAAACATCCATGTGCCCCATTGTTGGTAATTAATTAACTTCATTTTTTTTATTACATTTGTATATTGTTACAATTTTTTTGCATATTATTTAAGTATTACTTTTGTACTAATAATAAAATTTAATAAATTTACTTTTCGTAAAAAAAAAATAGACACCAACCAAAATGGCACCGGCTTTTGGAATAAATGTACAGAGAATTTCCACAAAAGAGTGGAAGCACTGAAGCCCTACCGAGACTTAGACTCGGTTAGCGGCGAGTATAGGAAAATAAACAAGGTGTGTACATTGTTTGCCGGTTTCTATAATCAAATCAAGTCGAACCCCCTAGTGGATACAACGAAAGTATGGTTTTTAATGACGCTATGAAGAAGTGGAATGATACGCAACCGGGGGGATTCAAATTTGTTCGGACTTGGGAACTTTTGAGGAACGAACCAAAGTGGGCGACGGTCCCAAACCCCGTTGTAAAAGCAAAGCGTAGAAAGACAAATGCTAAATCTTCACAAGAGGAAGCTCAAGTCATCGTGTGGAAATCGATATCAATGAGGAAGCGGAGTTTGATATCCCGATCGAGGAGGCTCATCGTCCCATGGGTTTGTCATTTTTTTAAAATTTATTCTACTTGTTAATTAAAAGTTACTATATTCTTATTTCGGTTAATTAAATAGGTCGGGATAAAGCGAAAAGGGAAGCGGCTGCCAAAAGACAAAGCGGGTCGGGGAGCGATAGCGCAACGAAGGTTGACGTTTTGACGGCTCAGATCGAAACTTTCAACCGAGTCAACGAGGAAAAGCCAAAGGTGAAGAATGAAAAGCTCAAAATCGAAGAGGCGAAGGTTTTGCCAATCGACACAAGTTCCATGCCCGAAGCGAGGCGTCGAGTAATTGAAAAATTACAAGAGGATATCATTAGCAAGTATAGCTAGACGCTTGTATTTGTTAAGTCGACTTTAATTTTAATATTATTCGACTTTATTTTATTCGTAACGTTTTTTTTTAATATTATGTCACTTTTATGTTATTTGTTTTAATTATTTACTTATTTAAAAATTAGAAAATAAAAAATAATTGGTGATCAATAGGAGTGGGGGACTACCCAAGAAGAACTACCCCCACACCCTTGGTTAGTCCTCAAATGTCTAAAACAAACCATGGCCCACTTTTTGCTAACGTGGCGACAAGGCTTCCCTAACCTTGTCTAAACCACACCGCATAGAATTTGTGAATCATGGGTTGGCATCACTACAATGTAATGGAACATAGAAATGGAATTATTGTCAATTAAGTTTAAGTTTGACTCTTTATCGTCTTATTGAACCCAAAAGGTACATATAAAACAAAAAGCTTTTAGATTAGGCCTTGTGTAGTGGAACCACCATAGCGCCGTTTTCAGGCTATAGCGCCCGGGTACACCGCCCCCCGGGGCGCTATAGCCCGTTTTGAGGTCTGGCCGTTGTCTCCATAACAGCGTTGTGGGAATGGTTTGGTCAAAGTGACCGTTATCCAAACGGCTATATTCCATTTAAAAAAAAAAAATTCACTTCTAAATATCTATATATATATATGTGTGTTATACTATAAACATACAATACAAACACACACTCATTCACACATACAATACATATTTACAACTCACAAAATTTCAACACACAAAGAATTCACCAAAATGTCGTCTCCTCCCTCCGAAGATTCGTTTATCGATCTATATAACCAGTTTTTCGCGATGACGGCGCGGAAGAGGAAGAAGCCGTTACGAGTGCGGCTACGCTAGCGACTAGCGCGATGCATCTTATAAATAATCCCCCCCCACGGCCGATATTGTCTAGGCAATACATAGAGCGAGACCGTGTAGCCGCCAATGACCGTTTGATGAATGACTATTTCAATGAGAATCCGGTATACGGCCCTGGTATGTTTAGGCGAAGATTTAGGATGAGTAAAAAACTTATTTTTGCGCATCACGCAAGATTTAGAGTCCGCCTATGACTACTTTAAGCAAAAACCCGACGCTAGAGGGTGTTTAGGATTCACCCCAATTCAAAAGGTGACTTCCGCAATACGTGTACTCGCCTACGGGAACACATACGATATCAATGATGAGTATTTGAAGATGGCGGAGAAAACCACACGCGATACTTTGGAGTATTTCTGTTACGGTATTTACAAATATACATATGATTTTTTTTATATATACATATACTTGGTACATATTTTTTATATATACATTTGATTTTTTTAGGTATATGCCAATTATATGGAAAAAGATACTTGAGAAACCC
The DNA here is from genome assembly GCA_030844895.1 of Ambrosia x helenae. NCBI lineage: Eukaryota > Viridiplantae > Streptophyta > Magnoliopsida > Asterales > Asteraceae > Ambrosia > Ambrosia x helenae. Next base: position 18,176 of record JAUTDX010005759.1, read on the forward strand.
GACATGGAGCGACCTTCAACAACTATATGAAAGGCATTTACAAAAACATGGACTACCCGGTATGATTGGTAGTATAGATTGTCGTCAATGGCGATGGTATGCTTGTCCAACCGCATGGCGAGGTCAACATTCACGCGGTGACCAAAAGGGACCAACGTTGGTTTTACAAGCAGTTGCCTCACACGACCTGTGGGTTTGGTCGGCCTTCTTTGGTCTCGCCGGGTGTATGAACGACATAAATACTTTTCAGTTTTCGCCATTGCTAGAGTCTTACATTGGCGGAACAATACCGAAATGTGGGTTTTATGCAAATAATAATTACTACGAGCATGGATACTACTTGGCGGATGGTATATATCCGGAGTATTCAATGCTCGTCAAAACGTTTAGTCAGACAACAGATGAAAGAAGGCAATATTTTAAAAGAACTCATGAGTCTGCAAGAAAGGACGTCGAGAGGTGTTTTGGCGTTCTACAACAACGATGGCATTTTGTTAGAAATCCTTGTCGTGTGTGGGAAAAAGAAAGGATTAGAATGGTGATGTATGCTTGTATCATAATGCATAATATGATACTTGAAGACGAAGGAAAGGCAATATGCCCAAACTATTTTGCAGAAGAAGATGTTCCAGGGACGCAAGCGACACAGGAGGAGAGATTCCAAAACAGTGCCATGTTGCGTTCCAAGGAGATACATAACGCGTTGAAGGCGGATTTGGTGGAGGAAGCATGGTCGATTCGCCCGCTTCATCATCACAACCAAGAAGAAGAAGAAGAAGATGATGAAGAAGAAGAAGAAGGAGAAGAAGAAGCAGAAGAAGAAGAAGGAGAAAACGAAGAAGGAGACGACGACGACGAGTAGGTTTTTTTAAGTATTTGTAGGTTTTTTAAATATTTGTAACTTTTTTTTAAGTATTTGTTGTTTTTTAGTATTTGTAATTTTTTTTAGTATTTGTAAGTTTTCTATATTTAATGACAAATTTTTATTTTTATTATTATTTTTATATTTAATGAAATATTAAGTATTTAATATTCTTTATTTAAATAAAAAACAATAATTAACCAATCATTACCAATCATTTATAACCCCCCTCATAACCCCCTTCCCACTACACCCTCTTTTTACATAACCCCACTTTTATTACTTTTTAATATTTTAATCCTACAACCCCCCATAACCCCCACCACTACACATAGTCTTAAGGGTGAGCTATAATAATAGACTTGTTTATTTGATAGAAAGAACACGAGCACAAATGACAAATTACACGGTGGTACATCTCTTGAACCAGAACCACATAGACTTGAAAATTAAAACGTGTCACGTACCTATTAAAGTTAAAAACAAAAAACTTTTAGATTAATGGCTTTAGATTGGTGAGCCCAATAGCCTTTAATGGCTTTAGATTGGTGAAAGATACTTAAGAAGCATTATTAACTACAAGCTATATCAAAAGACTTAATTTTTTTTTTTGAACGGCCAACAAATTGGAATCACTCACGGAACACTAGAGTATCATCGTGCCACCAGTGTTGCCACGCGATCATATTCCACCACCAAGTCACCAATTCAGGAGGAAACTCATAATTATGAGAAAACCCCCTTTGTGAGATTTGAACCCAGGACCTTATGGCCCTTAAGTCTTATCTCACCACCAAGATACCACTAGGCTATAATGCCTTGGGTTATCAAAAGACTTAATACTATGTGTAGTGTGATATGTGAAAATTTTCAAGTCTTATGAGGTATAAAACGACACGTGGTGTGTGTGTGGGGGGTTAAGGGCTTGAAATGAAAAGGTGGTGTAGTGATATATGCAAATTTTCAAGCCCCTTCCAATCATTAATATTAATTTTTGATTGGCTATCCATTTTTGCAAATATTACCATTTAGGATGAATGCTCTGGTTTGGCCCTCCATTTTGTCACCATGCCGTGAATTTCCACGGGAAAACGAATTGAGCACCTTTGTCAAAAACATGATATCAAACTCATAAGAACTGATTTATAACCAAATATTAAACGTTTAAACAAAAACATACATGGACTTCTTGAAACACAAAGAAAAACCTTAAACATCTAAGATACACAGACTCGTAAAACAAACAATTACTCAACAGATCTGTCAATACACTAGGGTTATTCGTGAGGCTACAACAACCAAATTATCACAATCAAGACCCAAACCTTACTGAGAAAAATAATTGAGAAAGAACCTGACAAGATCTGTGTAAAGATATAAAAATAAACATATGAACGATGGATTCGAACAATTTTGTGAAACCGAAGAGGAGAGGAACGATATGTGAATATATGGTAGAATGTGTTCTTGTTTCTCTGTCAATCTACTCCAACTTGTTGATATTATTGTGTATATGATATGGAGAATAATATGTCTTCTCAAACCCTAGTCGCCTCTAATCTTTTGTGGGGTGAGATAAAACCAATACTCCCTTCTGTTTAGGCAGCCCAAAACCATTTGATCAATACCTTGTGAGGCTTATAATATGACTCAAAGTCATGAGGCTTCTAATACACAATGGGCTGAATGAATAAGCCTAGGCTGAATAAGTAAGCCCACATCAGAATGAGCAAGTCATCTAAAACAGTCAATACGAAGGTCTAGCTCCAATAAAGCCCAATACGAGTCCATAACTTCACGACCTAGCCCAGCACTCCGTAAGTTCTTTGCCAGCTTATTACATGTTCAACGTCGCACTTGACATCTAGACCACTTCGATTTCCTATTGACCTGCACAAACACTTATGTAACATATTCAAATACAAATTAACCAAATAATCTAGATATTAAAATTGTAAAGTATCAAAGTATTATTTCAACACCCCCTACAATTTTAATATCCAAAAAGATCAAACGTACTAAACTTTACTGACCTCAAAAACTTTTTATACAGTGGACACACAACAGCTTGCTAAAACCCCATTTAATTTTGTTAAAGAAGCCACAATTAGCAGTAATTGAAACGCAAGCACTATTATCTCACAATGAAACCACATATACTGCATATATCCCTTTGTTTTTGCAAATAGTTGATGAAATATATTTTATCAAGAATAAGTAACTGAAATACTGTTTGGAACATTTAATAGTAAGTTATTTTTTTCCCAAAAATACCATATGGTAGCAGCACATATTGTACGACATTCAGTTTTTGTTGTATGTCGTGAAACTATGTACTGCGCATTTTGTTTTTTAACCAAGTTTCTTAAGAGGTTTCAATATATATAATCAAGACATCTTCAATCAAACAAGACTTCTAAACAACAGCCAAACTCTCAACAACTCTTTATACCGAACCCGTAATAGACCACTACTAGACAATCTACACAACCTCTGAATAGATCTTTAACAGCAGATCTATACAGACTGACTAAGATAACAAACGAGATCTAAACACGTTAGAACAAATCCTAGACATATCATTAGAAGAGACGAAAACAAGATAGAAACAACTGAAAGGCATAAAACGAATCTTAGAAGCTGAGAGATACTTAAAGATGTATAGACGAAATAATATCTAGAAAATATCCTTTTTTAAGATAAACTTTTATAAAAAAAAAAACAAGAAAACCTTTATCAGCTTAATGACTTCACTATCTAGGATATAATGAAAACAATTCCTAGATCCTCCCTTTCAATAAGAAACTTGGATTTTGAATAAAAATTTATTTTGGAAAAATCATCCTTATTATCATTTTAACTATCAAACTAAATAAGTAGCATAACAGATACAACGTTCTTAGACAAAACCTAGTTCAACACAAGAAAAAAACTCTCAGCTACATAGACCATCAACCGAATGACCTATTACAACCCCTTAAACTCTTACCTACTAAGAGATAAATCTATAACATAAAGATCTATTCAAAGAAGCAAGGGTCTGAAAGGAATAAAACCCTAACCAAGAGTATCCATGAAGCGAAAGAAAGATTCTAGCAGCAAATAATGACTCGGTAATTCTCAACAACACGACTAGACCACCAAACTAACATCAACAAAGATGGTCGGTTATAAATCAAAACGTATTAGAAGTGTAGCCCAAAACGTGTTAATTGATAATAAGAAACCAAACAAGAGACATTTTGAGACATTTTAAAACACGTTTGAGACAGACTAGAAACCAGAAAACATACTGATTAAAAAACAACTGAATCACACTACTCAGCAACATTCTTGACAACAACGCATACAACGAAAACATGTTCCAATTAACACATAATTACAAAACATTTCCGTTATCACAAGATTCTGCAACACTACCAGACACATATCTGGTAAAACAAAAAAAACGTCACACAACGTTCAAACTTCAAGACTTGTGAGGAACATAAAGACTAATTTGCCTTAAGGAAGAACTTTTACAAACTCACAACAAATACCGAATAACACGATTTCGGAGTCAAGTATGATAAAACTTAAGAATCACACAATTCTTTATCAGACAACAACCTATAGTCAAATAACAATTTCAGAAGCAACAAAATCACATGATTCTGAGATTACAAAACGCTTCTCATACAAAGAAAACATACAAGGCTGTCAACATTCAAGAAATATTCTTGACACTTGCAACAAAACAAGAACCAACCGGAACTGTTTACAATCCCTTCTCTAACCTCTACGGTTCATATCATCAACAAGACGAATAGACAAAATACACTAACATGATCTAACGGGCTACCTACACCTACAACATGTAGATTTTATTCAAGAATCCTAGATCTAGTGCCAATACCAGAGATTACGAGTGAGAGATACACAAACTGAAACACACAAGTTGCCAAATAAAAAAACATGTTCCAATACCAGAATTATCAGCCGAAAACATCTAATTGAGTAAGAAAATCACATGATTTTGCAACTAGAAAGACATCCCACAAAGGAGAAAACAAGGCTGACAATAACAAATCAAGAATACCCTTGACAACAAGTATTCTAAACAAGCCTAATAATAGGCTACAAAACACAGCCAAACAGGATAAGATTGAACACAGAATCATACGACTTTTTCAATCAGAAAATATTCTCACACAAAAAAATACAAGGCTGTCACATAACAAAGACTTGAGAACTAAACTTGATACTACTACTACTAGTAACATATATCAACAAATCCTCAACAAACACAGATTATCTTAACAAATCTCTCAACATCGTCAACAAATATAGACCCTAAAACAATAGAATCAAAGCAGACAGAGATTTCAAATAATCAATAAGTCACGTGACTTATGCAACTTAGACTAATGGTCTGAATACTTAAATCACATGATTTAAAAAATAATAAAAGTCACAAAACTTTTAAATTCAGAACCACATGTAAAAATTTGGATTCATGTTAAAAAAACTTGAAAAGAATTTAAAGACTAACCTGATTAAGTCACATGTAAAAATTAGATAAACCTTTTCAGTTTTTTTCCTTTCTTTTTCAACATGAATTTATAAAAAGATAAAACCAACTGAGATACATATTACAAAAGGAATCCATCATTTTTTCTCCTTAACAACATATGAGATAAAAAGAAAAAAAAATCTTACACTAAAGACCTAGAGAATACACGATCTACACACAAGAACATCAAGTGCAGACCACAAACTCTAACAGTCTATCAACACGATATAGCCAAGTTAGAACAATGATTTATACATCTTCTAATCACAACAATCTAACAAGTTGCAAAATCAAGGTATTAAAAAATCGGATGAATCACACAGACTCAGATTTCACTCAAAAAAGCAAGAAAGATGCATTAACATTATTATCTTTATTACTATCTTCATTATCATTCATGACAAGTGTTATCAAAATAGTTAATCTTATTAGTACAAGTTTAACAAATAGTATCAACACACTACAATAACACAGATCAAACCGACAAAACTCAACCAAACAACAGTAACGACAATATTACACTGTCAAGTTACCTTAAAACAGATTAACAAAGCAATAAACACAGAACAAAGAGTTAACTCAAAACAAACAACCTGGCGAAGCCACGTGGGTGTCCAGATCGTTGGTTCGTCACTCATGGGTGCCAGCGCAGGTCCTCACGCAGGAGCAACCTAGACCTAGACCAACCCTAGCCAAGACAGACTCGATCAATTGCCAGTCCTTTCAACCCTAGCCAACCCTAGCCAAGACAGACTCGACCTAGCGCAGGTCCTTACCAGACGCCTAGACTTACAAAATTAAATAAAAGATTGGAAAGATCTCACCGAGAGGGTTTCCCAAGTTAGGGTTCGCCTTAAGAAACTCACAGCTATAACCTTCGCTTAGGGTTACACGTTGTGAGGCATGAAGATAAATACTCCTCTCCAATAGACAGTACAAGCTTCACACAACGAACAAGAGTCTCCTTCTTCAATCCGAAACAATCACGAGAGATATTAACAGATCAAGAACAAAGCACCAGAAATCCTAGGTGACACTTGATATCTAAACAATAATCGCTTGTGTTGAAAACTTTAACAATAAACAGATTGCCAGACTACGAAATCCACAAACAACAAAGAAAACAAGAAAAAACCCCGATAGATAACAAATCTGACTAACTCACGACATGAGAACAAATCAGATATTTCTTATTTTCGATTAACGATCAAGAAGAAGATCTGTAATACAGATAACCTTCCTGGCCAAAAAAAAATATTACAGCAGAAACAACAACTAAACATGATCGATTCAGGGTAAGATCTAGAAAAATCACTCGACGATCTCAAAAGCAATCTTTCAGATCATGTGATTACAAGAACGACAAAAGTTAACAGGGAAGTCTAATCTAACGGGAATGTTACGATCTGTAACAGAGGACCAACAAACCCTAGACGAAGACTGTAAGAAACGAAAGGCAACAACAATAGTCAGACTTGCAAAACGTCACCAACAATAAACACGGATCTGAAACAGATCTTGATGACACAATCCCAGAACTAACAGATCAACACTAACTAACATAAGAACATCAAGATCTGTTAACACCAGACCGAAGAAATCAACTAGACACAGCGGAAAACGTTTGAATATCAAGCCGATGGCTCTGATACCATGTCAAAAACATGATATCAAACTCATAAGAACTGATTTATAACCAAATATTAAACGTTTAAACAAAAACATACATGGACTTCTTGAAACACAAAGAAAAACCTTAAACACCTAAGATACACAGATTCGTAAAACAAACAATTACTCAACAGATCTGTCAATACACTAGGGTTATTCGTGAGGCTACAACAACCATATTATCATGATCAAGACCCAAACCTTACTGAGAAAAATAATTGAGAAAGAACCTGACAAGATCTGTGTAAAGATATAAAAATAAACATATGAACGATAGATTCGAACAATCTGTGAAACCGAAGAGGAGAGGAACGATATGTGAATATATGGTAGAATGTGTTCTTGTTTCTCTGTCAATCTGCTCCAACTTGTTGATATTATTGTGTATATGATATGGAGAATAATATGTCTTCTCAAACCCTAGTCGCCTAAAATCTTTTGTGGGGTGAGATAAAACCAAGACTCCCTTCTATTTAGGCAGCCCAAAACCAAAACCATTTGATCAATACCTTGTGAGGCTTATAATATGACTCAAAGTCATGAGGCTTCTAATACATAATGGGCTGAATGAATAAGCCCGGGCTGAATAAGTAAGCCCACATCAGAATGAGCAAGTCATAAAAAACAGCCAATACGAAGGTCCAGCTCCAATAAAGCCCAATACGAGTCCATAACTTCACGACCAAGCCCAGCACTCCGTAAGTTCTTTGCCAGCTTATTACATGTTCAACGTCGCACTTGACATCTAGACCACTTCGATTTCCTATTGACCTGCACAAACACTTATGCAACATATTCAAATAAATCAACCAAGTAATCTAGATATTAAAATTGTAAAGTCTGAAAGTATTATTTCAACAACCTTCCACACCATGGGGGGCGGTGTGGAGGACGTGGAATGGCGTGAATTCCCCCAACAACGCCAAATCCAATATCACTACGTACGGTCTAACAAAGTTTAGCTTAAATAAGAGTTGTCATCGATCTTACTATAAGGCTAATTGGCCCCATCATCCACCTAGGATCTAACTCATTAACCCATCTTTATCCCCATCAAGGAGGTGGTGTCTCACCTAGGATCCAACTTATCAAGCCCCAATGCCACCGAACACCGAGGGGAGTGGGGGGGGGGAGATATTCCTCAACAACACTGAGTCCCACATGGGCTCCCCGACCCTTCCCCCTTTCATACCCCATAGCCTATGTGGAGCAAGAAGTACAGATAACTTCATCATATTAGCGATATTTATCTGAGTTGGTATACTTAACCCTTGATCATATGCAACAAACATTTTGCAATAATGTCTTTATATAATAAAGGGGCACAGCCTAAAATTAGGCCTAATTCGGAATAAGCCCACGTGGGCTGGATATTGAGCCTTGAGTCTCGCTTGTACAGGCCCAAGTAACAGAGCCCAAGACCAAGGTCTTCATGCTTGGTTACATCTGCATTTAATGTAGGCATGGCCGAGGAAGAGGACGCTATAGGTGAGACTACACAAATAGTGCTTGGAACCCCTCACCTCTAAGTTTGATAGTACCAAACATGTCCTCCCGGACTAACACACATCCTTTGGTCCGGTACAAAGGGTACAATGACCATGATGGAGAGAGAAGGCACACTGGATGGAGAATATAACCTCGGATCCATGGAAGGTAAACACACATTCAATACACACACAAAACTCTCCAAACATTCCTCAGTTCAATATCTTTCTTCCTTCCAAGTAAGATACTTATCATCACGCCAGAGGTTGGTCACATAGACAACCCCGGGCTTCTGTGACAAGGCTAATGGTGAATGTTTTACAAGAATGGGAGCGAAGCTGGTGACATAAGCAATACCAAATATACATGTTACCGTCGTGTTCATCTTGGAATAAACATATACAATCCAAATGATTTCTATGGTCTCCTAGCTTTATAGTACTAACCAAATTCCAAGCACCCGTAAATTTAGTTCAAATGACTTGTTAAAGAATTATAAATCTAAAGAAAACATGTAATAAGAATCGCTAAGAGAGTATATAATGTGTTCATAGATATGAATATCTTCTTTAGTTCAAATGACTTGTTAAAGAATTATAAATCTAAAGAAAATTTGTCGGTGCCGCCCAGATGTGCGCAGACGTTTGTAGTCTGCAGATTCTTTGTTTTTTGGAAGACCTTTCACTCAAAAAGGTCTTCATGGCCTCTTCTTGGTGCAGACTTGTTCCAAGGTCTCTCCCTTACCTCACCCACCACCACCACCAACACCATCGTCCACCAACACCACTACCACGGTCCACCACCACATTCCACCGTCCACCACCACCCCATTACCGTCCACCACCACCACGGTCCACCATCACCACCTACCACAATCCACCACCACCACCACGACCCACCACCACCGTGCACCACCACAACCACCACCATCCACCACCACCACGGTCCACTATCACCACCACCCACCACTGTCCACCACCACCACCCACCACCCACGCACCACCACCACCCACCAACCATCACCACGGTCCACCACCACCACGGTCCACCTCCACCATCCACCACCACCAACACGGTCTACCACCACCATCACCACCGTCCACCACCACCACCGTCTACCACCAGACTACTGTAAAAAATCAGCTTATTTAAATTTCAGTTTATTTCAGCAGCCTGCAGACGTTAACAAACAAACAGTCTTCTTCTTGTAGACTGCAGATATTTGATCCACCTCTTCTCCTACAGATGTAGTCCGTAGACTGCAGACCTTTTCCTGCAGAAAAAACAAACAACACCTAAGTAAAGATGAGTTCAACAATAACTTATGTCGGGTGTAGTGATTAAATTAATTTCACTCATTGTATTCTCTTTTATTAAGGTTTTCTAATTTGTTTATTTGTAGAAAGTAGGAGTGCAAAAGAGTCGAGCCGCTCGCGAGCTACTCGAGTTCGGCTCGGTAAAAAAGCTTGAAACGAGTCGAGTCTTATCGAGCTCGAGCTCGAACCGAGCTTGAGCTTACAACAAAGCTCGTTCATTTATCGAGCCGGAGCTCGAGCCTGGCATGTGAAACTCGTTATGCTCGTCGAGCCTAGTGTAATATAAGTTTTTGTTTATATTTAATAATATTTACTACTCATGTAAAGTTGTTTAGTAAACGAGCCCCGAGCTCGAGCTTCACTTATCGAGCTCACGAGCCTAAACGAACTATTATTTATATATTTTTATTCAATGTATTAACTAATTGATAATAATGAGCTGAAGAAACACCAATATAACAATCGATATATAAGAGCACAAATAGAGATATGATTCTTATTAATGACTGTTCGGGCAATACAAGACTCAAATACAAGATTGTTACAGCGTTTTCGACTATAATCTATCCCTTTCAACTATACAATAAGTTCTCTGTTAGAGATTGAATACCCCTTCTCCTGGGATGGAGGGAGGTATTTATAGGCCCCTGTGATTGGCTGGAGAAGGAATGACAGCTGGCTGTACGATTGTCGACCGTTGTCACCGTCGGCGCTGTCGCTCTGTGATTGGTCTATGTGTCTTGTGATTGTCCTTTCTGTCCTTTTCTGTACCTCATATCTACAGGAAATCATGGAGCAGGGAATAATCGCCTCTGATTGGCTGTGTGTCCTTTTCCTTGTCAGATGGCAGCTGTTACGTACGAGGTCTCGTGCGCAGGCTTCTAGAAGTCCACGTCAGCGCAATGTGCTTGCTTGTATGGAGATGTGGGGCCGTGCGCGTGCGTGGGTACATATCTCTTCATGAGCCGAGCTCGAGCTTGACAAATTGTCAACGAGCCGAGCTCGGGCTCGGCTCGACTCGTTTGCGCCCCTAGTAGAAAGCCATTATAAAACGAAAAAAGAGAAAAATCTTTTAAGAGGGGAAAAATAAAAAAAAAGTAACCACAGTCCACAGGCAGGGGCGAAGTATTCAATAGGCCAGGGGTGGCCCTGCCCCCCCCCCTATTTTTTGGCGCAGTGGTAGAAAGTTGCGATTCTCGTAGTTAAATTGAGTCCGGGTTGAATCGGCTCCTGCCAATTTGCCACTACCGATCGGAAAAAATTGAGTCCGGCCCCTCCCGATAGTTGAACCAAGCTTCGCCACTGTCCACAGGTGCCGTTTTAAACGAATAGGTGGTGGCGTAGTGGATGCACGCTCTAATGAACGACAATAATAGAGGTGCAGATGGCAATAATTAATGGCGAATTTAGTGTCATCAAGCAATTTAAGGTTATTAGACTTACTTGGGGAACAAATGTGAAGTCATAATAACTATTTATACAACTTAGAAGTACAGACACATTCAACATTGGTATTACTTTGGTACTAAAGAACATATCGCCCCTAGACCATGGGGTTCCACAGGGGCACCGCCCTAGGGATGGCAAACAACTCCGAGCCTGAAGGGTATACCCGAAACCCGAAGCATTTGCGACGGGTATCCCCGATACTCGAAGGGTATGGTACGGGTTTGGGATTGGAAAAAAAAAATATTTTGCGGGTATGGGACGGGTATGGTATTAGATGATACCCGACCCGATTACGTACCCGAAACTAAATTACCCGTTTACCTGAAACATATACCCGCAAATTTTAAGTTATTATTTTTTTGTTAAGTATTTTTAGTAATGTTTCGTTTTAATATGTTCATTAAATAAAAAATAAATTTTTCTTTTGAAATTTATATTTTAATGACATTACACCATGAAGTAAAAAAAATATTTTGTGAGTTACATATTATGATATATATTTACATTTTAAATATTTTATAGATTATTATGGTGACGATCATACATATGTTAATATATTGTAGATTTCTAAAACATAATAAAAGAAAGAAAAGATATATATATGCAAATCTCAACGGGTATACCCGATACCCATGCTCTATACCTGACGGGTATGTGATGAGATTTTATAACAATTAACAAGGTATGGGTATGGTATTAGCCATACTTGACCCGTTGTCATCCCTACCTAACAGCCGGAGTAGCCTCCAATGCTTAATTTAATTGGAGATACATTAGATTTCCATGGAAGAAAGTTGCGTGGAGAATTATCTTTTAAGGTTATTGAATATAATGAGCAAGTTGTTTCTACTCGGTAGCAACATAGTTACTGAAGATCGGTTGCTATTGCTACTTGTTGGAAGTAAATTGCTACTGCTCGGTAGCAAACCATGCCTTACTAGCAACTGAAATGCAAAAGCATCTTAGTTGCTACTGATAGTGTTGGATTTCCAACCATTGTGAGTGTAGGGTTACACAAGCACGACAAAGGTGATTGAAGATATTAAAAAAGAGACGTATTGGTGGATGACTAAAAGATCGAAGATTATTGGCGTCGACTTAGCAAGTTGGTATGAATTTTCCAGGCTCGATTTTGGATAAGTAATAAATTATGTATGTTATTTTGGGTCTATGTGCGGAAGTGATTCTATATTCTATCTAAGTAATCGCTCGCGATATCTAATAAAACGACAATATGCGAAAAGCATTTTTAATTTAGAAACTTATCGATCAAATGATAGACGTGTTGTAAGTTAAGATAAAACAAAACACCTAAAAAAAATGTTGGGCTAACTACCAACAACCTGCAATATGATTTAATTTCATCACCAATTATTAAAACCTAACAATTTGACAAAATTGACCTACACCAAAGCTATATATACAAAATTTAAATAACTTGTTTTTATTTAATATACGGTGTTTACATGTCAACCCAACTGAACCTTTTTTCACGAGTGTTTAAAGTTATGGGTTACCCAAAAGTCCCACCCGCGCTTCGGCAACATCGTAGTAACTAGTAAGTAGATAATGTGCAAGCATTTAATAATATTTACATTAATATAGATAAACACGAAAGAAGAGGGGAAAGAATAAAGTAAGGCACAAACCTCAAACTGTTAAATAACTAAGCTTAGTATATGTGAATCAACAATTTCTTCAACCCTTTTAATTCTTACACGATGTTGCATGGAAAAACTTGTGGTTGATAATTAGCTAGTGGTTAAAGATGTGACAAAGACTCATACCTGCAAACAACTTTCAATAAGTTAACACGTTTACATATATAAACATAAATGTGCTTACATATGTATAGGGTGACGACATATTCGAGAACAAATCTGAATCACTATACTTTTAGTTTATCAATTCTACATTATATTTGAAACTGTGTGTTCTTACATACACATGTGTATTTTATGTAAAGAAATCCACCAAACATATTTAGGTTATGTACCAATCAAAACAAATTCGTTTATACTTTATTTAAAGTCAAATTTTAGGAGAGGTAAATGAGAAATGATAATGATAAAAAATAATAATATTTATACATTTTTTTATATTTACAACTTTTTATAAAAGTTAAATGTTTTGTTTTGTACTGCATGTTCTCGCAATATATAGTGTTTTACTAAAGAAATTTAAACAATTTTAAGTAACTATGAGAATCGCATATATATATCCCCACGTTTTAAAATTATTATATCTATCAGGCACTACAAGTGCATTATGCAATTCTCACAGTTCCTATTAAAGTTGATTATGTACTGAACATATGTTAGTATAGTGGCAAAATGAATGGTTTGGGTAACACAAAAACGGGTATACGGGAACTCAGGAACACATTATGCTGTTAGTTTTTATAAATTCTTGGGAAATTCATACGTATTTTTTGAATGATTGATCCCTTAACTTAGGAAATTTATTTTATAGATTTTTCACAAAAGAAAAGAAAACCCTTTTGTTTCTGTTTAAGTTTTTCCTAAACTTAATAAAAGGAACCAATGCTTTACATTTAAAAGTTAAGGGACTCGACAGTTTATCGACAAGTTTATTGCAGGATGTAACGGTCAACTTTATCAAACAGTTTATTGCATTCAATCATTCACTGGTTTATTTTTCAATTAAAAGATTTGACTTTACCCGTTTGACCGTTAAAAGATAAGTTGTTACCCAAACGCGTCACCTTTAACACCTAACAAATAGAAACTAAACGAGACAACATTTTTGACTATTTCCAGCTTTGTATTTTTGCAGCTCCTCCTGTGCACAAGAGCCTACACACAAAAAAGACGGGAGCGACATTATAATAAAATACATGATAAATCATCGCACCTACAAAAAGAAAATCGGTCTTTGTGAACATATATTTTACCTACGATTGTAAATCGGTTATCTATTAAGTAACTCCTTTTCCCTATCATCACTTGCATCTACCTGCAAATAAAGATAGGAAGGGAATGAAATGTGAATACGGGTCGAGTTCTGATTTTTACTTCTCAAAAATTTTTTAAAACAATATTATTATTTGTGAACAATGTGGCTTTTTTAATTTTTTTTTAGTAAAAATCATATGATTTTTTTAGTAAAAATCATATGATTTTTTTAGTAAAAAATCATATGATTTTTTAATTATATTCAACAAATTGATTAGTGATAAAAGAAATTCAAAAAACTAATTCCAACCCCTTAATAACCAAACATGTTGACCCAATTTGTTACCTGACCCGCTGATTTGGTAACTTCTAGCTAATAATATCAAAATATACATGTAGGAACGGGAAAAGGTTCTGCACGGGTTGGTCCAGATGTATATGGGTTAAGAGCCGCAGATTTAACCCGTGTATGTGAAAATGCCAAAACACATTAAGTTGTTGGTTTTTACTTAAATTAGTTGATACAAAAACCTCAGGTTCGGTTAAAAGAAGCACATGTGATAATTAAGCGTTAATAACCCTCCTGTTGTGTTTTTATAAAAAATGGATCATTATTGTAACAAAAGATTAAAAATCGTAGTTAACTGAAAGTGTATAAAAAATGGATCAACCCGCCCAACCAGCCCATTTTGCCGCCTACTATACAAGTCATCGCTTGTGAACAACAACAAATACTGCTTCTACATATACGAAATGTTTGGTAAACAAAACATTTTGAGTGGAAACAGATTCATACCTTTGATATTTCTAGTCCAGTGATGTTGGCTACTGTAGATCCTATATCTATGCTGTTATTAGTGAAGATGCAACACGTAACAGTAAAATACGTATCAATTTTGACCGATTTACTTATGAATCTATCGATTCGGGTTATGTTTCTTTCTAACAGATTAAAACTAAAATATTAGATGAAAAGAAGGGACTAGAAAAATCAACATGCATTACCATTTTATTCAAAAAACCTTAATGATTATTGAATTGATGTAAAATTTTGTACATAACTTTGAACAAAAAAGTTGTTTCTGTTCAACCCAAACGACTTGTTGAGTTGTTTCCATTAGTAAAATAAAAGCGTTTTGACCAAAACAAAGTGTATCAGGTACAGCCCGACCATATACACCGTGCAGAAACATATCCTTTTTGACATGGATTCATTTGAAACATCACCAAAACCGCTCAATTTGCAACCCCTAATGAATAATAACATTCATTAAACAAAATGTAATTATAGACAGAGAGATATCCCGACCTATAACTTACCAGTAGAGAGTTGCTTTGGGGAACTCAAGATGTCATCCTGTAAATGGTAAATAACTTTTTTTTATTGTTTTATGAATATAAAAAAATGCAGCAAATTCAGGATTAGCTGACAAATACCCCTTGAAGATCCTTTGCTTGAACTGTAAGGGGGATATGGGTGGTTTGATTTTGTGGTATAGAAGTAGAATCTCCTTGAGACAGATGCGATCCAGCTGAATGCTCGATCATTACCTACACACAACATATTACAATTGAATTAAATAAATTACAGCAAGCAAATAAAAAAGATATTCAAAGGGCTAGTAAATACAAGTTGGGTTGTGCTTTATCCCTAACGGGTCAAACAAGAAATGCATCAATTGAGTCAAGCTTTTCGAACGGATAGAAATTTATCCAAAGTGTATATGTAAAGCATATGAACTTCCTAAATAATTGTATTAACAAAAACATTATTGGAATAATTCAATATTTGTAATCACACTTAACATACTAAAAAATTACATAAAAAAAAAACTAAAACGCTGGACAGAAAGTTTGGGATCAACCCAACCTGGCATGTTTGGAACGTGCCACAAATATCCCCAATTTTGACCCGTTACCCAACCCACGTGACCCAGCCAACTTGCCACCTTTAATTTTACATGATGATCAATGCATTACATTTAGCAAAATATCAGAAAAGGAACTTTAGATGACAGACAAGAAATATTAGGAAAAGAAATAAAGAAACACGGAAGATATGAATAAGCAGGGTATACTTGTAACTGCATGCTCGGACTCTTTAACAGTACAGGAGAAGAAGCTACCTATAAAAAATATTGGTTTATAAAAGTTATATATATAAAAAAAACTTTTAGTAGTAACAAATTGGAATGCACATGGTGATTGGTGACCTCAACATGATGAAAACAACTTACCTTATTGGTGTCAAGCATTCTCAGAAGTAACTTTAAAACGCCCTTTCTGTTGAATAACTTGGCACTTTAAATCCTCGTCTTGGTCATCACTAGTTACTGTTTCACAATTATGGTTAATAGAAGATTTTTTACGTAAAGTGAGACAAACTGGATATATAACTATATAAGAGGTGTCAAAGATGGACAGGTTGTCTGGTTGGTTACAGGCCAAAATGGATGCTGGTTGTGAGGGAACAGGTTGTCTTGGCCTAACAGGATAGACTATTTTTCAAAACAATTTGTACTTGCACAAATAAACCAATCCATAAGCATATGGGTCGAAATGATAC
>JAUTDX010000587.1:0-109981 GCA_030844895.1 Ambrosia x helenae
AATGCAACTCTAGCTAAATGCAAACTCTAAAAGAATTTTGTTCTCAAAAAGGATTTTCTAATAAATGATTTAACCTCAAAGTTAGAAAACTCTAGAAATGAAACAAATCATCTTCAGATCATGTGGACAAATGGAATGTAAGCAAACAGCTCAAGCTGATCTAGTGGATTGCTCAAGGCAATCTTTTGTTAAAGATGGAATTGGATATAAAAATAAAAATGGGATCGAAAGATCTTATTTTTACCTCTGAGCAAAGTGAATATATACTAATTCCAAAACTTCATCCTAAAAATGATCTGTGTCAAAAGGAATGTGTCGAATCTGAGTCCAATACTAATATGATTAAAAGCAATGCAGATGTGACACAAAAGGCGGATGTGAAAGATGATGACAGTTGTGGTGGAAAGACTTTGGGGTTGGTGTCACCCAGGAGCCAGTTACTCTACAGTTAATTGTTATTTGGAACAACCGATAAAACAAACACTGTTTTAAATTCTGCTGACTGTACTAGACCTAATCTTGATTTGAATGGTGTGGTAAATGTTTTTGATAGGAAGAAACCTATCTTACGATCTGATGTTTGTCATGATGATATTGTGCATGAATGTGCTGATTTAAAATCTGCATTTTATGATGATAAAAACTATTTGTGCTCCACCTGTTTTTGTGCCCGCTTTTGAAAACAACAGTTTGGAAAGTTCTTAACTGAAGAAATTCCAGAGTTTACTCCGTCAACAGCATGCAACGATTATTCACAGAGTGATTCGGAGTTTTGTTCATCTAGAGAATGGGAAAGCTCAAATGACTCAGAAACTTCAATGTCAGAACTTGATGATATAGTTGAAATGAAGGAATCATCTGATGATCAAAACCAACAACATCAATTGATACTACAAATCAAGTCCATCAAGATTCACCAGAAGAATATCAGTTCATAAAAGATTGCTCAACTTCAGATGATGAATCAGTGATGAATGAAAATCACAAGGGTTAAAGATCACAGAGTCAAAGGTGATGTAAAACCCAATGCTTCTCAACAATCTGAATCAAGCTCAAAACAATCCACATTCCCAGTTGCATCACACGGGACAACAAAGCAACAAAAGCCATTCAAGGCTTGCTTTAGGTGTGTAAAGAAGGTCATGTGCTCAAGCAATGTCTAGAACGACACAATCCAGATGGTAAAGGCAATGCGGATTGCTTCTCTGGATCAAAGGATAAAATGCACACATCTTTGAATATTAAATTGACACGAATTCCATCAAGATCTCCACATGTGAAGCCGGTTTCTCATGATTCAAAGATGAAAAGGACAAAGCATCAAAACCACAATATATTCATCCAGGTTTTAAACAAAAAATTGTTTCAAAAATTAAATCTTTCACAAACAAAATTGTTGAACCAAAACAAGTTTGGCAAATCAAACCAAAAGTTGAGCAAGAAACTAACGAAGGAAAAGGTATGGTGTTTCAAGAAGTTACTTACATTGATGCAAATGGACAAACCAGGACCACGATGGCCTGGTTCCACTCTCTAACTAATTTATTCAAGAGTGCAGGAACTGCCATGGAGGATTGTTAGTAACACCGGTTACTAACAGTGGTGGTTCCAAGAATAGGTTTGGAGCGAAATCTCACAGGTTTGGTTTTGGTATCTAACCTGATTTCACAATCGACACCATTGTCACACACTCATTTTCTTGCTGACATATGTTATGTGTGTCTGATGTGGAAGACTTTATTTTTGTAAATATTTTTTAAGAATTTTTTTAAGAAGATAAAAAATATATATATATAAAAAAAAAGGTTTAGGGGGAGTATTAAAATACTTTCTCAACTGTGGGATGTGATTATTGCAAATAATCCTGATCTTATATGGGAAATGATAGAACCAACTTGTTTATGTCTCCACGTGAATAGGATCTAAAGGACGGTTACAGCTTCAAGTTAATGATGTGTCGGTAGGTTCAGCCTTTAAATTGAGTAAATTGCTATCAGGTGAATAACAGTAAATCTACACGGAAAACTGGATTCCCACTGTGTTTCAGGTCTTCACAAGCTGAGTCCCGGTCGTACATAGGTTGAGAGATCAAAAGACACAGAAAATTTTGTGCATATATATAATCAAAAGACACCTAAGAGTGCAAGCTACCAATGCGGGGCTATTCAATCAAATGAGCAACAAAAGACACGCAATGTTAGTGACGTGCAAACATATATAGATAAGCTCGACAAGCGATCAGATGATCATCTTCTCTGTTATGGGAACATAGACCTGAAGCTCTAATCATCTGATTGACATAATGATCATCTTCTCTGTTATGTGTAAACATAGACCTGAAGCTCTCATCATTATATCTCAATAAACCTTGAGGATTGGTAGGCTTATACCTAGCACAAGTGGGGTCCACAAAATTTCCGTCAATATTACCAAAACATGATAAATCTCATCATCAAACGTATGTTGAAAGACGAGAGGCATGGACTTAAGAGGACAAACATACCGACAATCGTTTCTTGGGTTGTAGCTATCCTCAAGAAAATTGAAGTGTGGCTAGGCTTTTCAAGTTAGTGTGATCCCATATCTGATCCCTTCTATATCTCGAAGGTTGATGGCTGTTTAAAAAAAAAGATTAAAATTAAAAAAAAAAACTAAAATCCAAAAAAAAAACTTTATTTCTGTACAGTTGTTTTTAAGTCTTCCATGTCACATTATATGTGTCTCAAGCCGTTTGAGATACTACTTGATTGCACACCACATATGAATACAGTTTTATTTGTATGTTGAATTTGTCTAAAGAAAATTCGGAGTTGTGTTTGTGATTATGGATAGGTTTCTTCGACTACTTGTTGCAATGAGGCCGATCATCAATTGAGCAAGAAACCAAACCAAAGCACCTGTTTCCTCATGTTTGCAGAAGACACCAGGATAAGAATCCTCCTCCTACGTCTTTTAAACTACTCAAGCTACCGAAAGTTGAAAAAGTTTGTTCTTGATTTTCAAAGATGATGCATGCAAAAAGGGGGAGATTGTGAGATAAGAGTACTCAAGGAACAAAGTGACAAGAACAACCATCAGCAAAGAAAATTTGGAAAGCATCAGTCTAGGGGGAGTAATGTTGGGTACTTAATTTGAGACTGAAGCTTTACCAAATTAGATGATCACAGTATGTAGAGATTGACGGTTCTGAAAATGATACAAGAGTTTGATAACATTAGACTAAGGGGGAGATTGTTGGGTCTAAATTGGTAGTCTAATGTTTATCAACAAAGTCAAAGTCAACAAGTCAACGTTCGGTCAACGAAAGTCAAAGTCGAACGAGTCGCAGTCAATACGTAAGGCGAGTCGAGAAATCCGGATAATAGATTGACGAGTGAAGCTCATGTTATGATCAAGAAAGGCGCCATGGATAATAAATATATTTTGTTTAGACAAAATATATTTAATACTTTAAAAAATGATTTTCTTGTTTAGTGAGTGTTTTTGTATTTTGTTAACCCTAGGGACCTAAATGTAATTAGCCTAAGTGTGTTTAGGCTATAAATAGATTGCAAGATTAGGGTTTTGGTTAACACACATGCTAGAGATTTTAGGGGGTTTATTGTATTCATCTTATGCAAATCATCTAGTGGGTTTTTATTGAATATTTTGTGTGTGTTCATCTATATTTAATCATTAAAATCAGATTTAAGCTCGAAATCGATCCTACAGTTTGTGTTAATCTTGACTTTGATATGCTTTCGAGCGTTGCGCCACGTGTTTCCGCCATTGGCGTGGTGTGACAGAAGTGGTATCAGAGCCAAGGTTATAGCGAACTAGCATTTTTGAAAAATCTAGACTATAACCGGTTTCAGCTCGAAAACAAAGTTTCAAAACTAAAACACAACAAAAATATTTTTCGAAAAGAAAGAAATTTGTACATGGGATGTACAAGGGGAAATTCCGACCGACTAGCCATGTGTGTCAATATATGAAGTATTAGAAAATACGGATAGGAATGTTTATGTTCTGTGGAATCCGATTTTCTAAGGATTAGTTAATACATATACGTAGTACGGATATTTTGCCAGTAAGGATGTCGTGTCACGCTTCACATTAGTCCGTACTCTTGCATCGATTACCGGTACCAGCAAGTGGGAAGGATGCCGTGGTCTACGAGGAGCTCACTCGCTTACCTGTAGACGGGAGGATCGGAAGGACTAATCTCCATCGCACTAATGGATATCGCCGCGTGGTTTATGATGTAGAGGATAAACTATTCCAAGTCATTTGTTATGAAATCTTTGTTTGTTGGATCAGGAAGCTCGGAACTAGCGGGCAACAAGATTACCTGGCAACGCAAATTATCAATACGGGTGCACACGTAATAATAGTTTGGGGTGCACGGTAACCTTGGTGGGCGCTAGGGCCGGGGTTGGTGATCACTCCTTGTCTTGTTGTTCTAGTTCTTTAGATTCAGTCTTACTTTCGATTGCCTACGGGTTAAAAAGGGAGGACTCGTTGATATCCCTTGATTTCTATCCTAGCTAACTTAATGAGCGTTCTTCAACGTTACCTTTAAGGTACGAGCACGGAAGAGCTCGAACGTCTATTCATATGAGTAATCTGACGCAAACCCCCGCTCCAGATAGGAACGGGAGACGAAAGCTTCCTTGTGTAGGAGTTAAGTGCCTCCGCCACAAAGTTCTTCCAAAGGAGCGGATGTATAAGAATACACGGCCTACCGAAGCGAGAAATGTCGAGTACGATGCGTGAAAGGTTATACCCGGAACCCAGTGAAGACCTAGGGTTAAAAAGGGAGGACTCGTTGATATCCCTTGATTTCGATCCTAGCTAACTTAATGAGCGTTCTTCAACGTTACCTTTAAGGTACGAGCACGGAAGAGCTCGAACGTCTATTCATATGAGTAATCTGACGCAAACCCCCGCTCCAGATAGAAACGGGAGACGAAAGCTTCCTTGTGTAGGAGTTAAGTGCCTCCGCCGCAAAGTTCTTCCAAAGGAGCGGATGTATAAGAATACACGGCCTACCGAAGCGAGAAATGTCGAGTACGATGCGTGAAAGGTTATACCCGGAACCCAGTGAAGACCTAGGGCGCGTCCTTGCAAGACCAGTGCGTTTTGAGAACGGGACCCTGTGTGGATCAGATATGAGACTCGTGCCCGTGTGCTGTTGTGTTATCATGGTGAATAAGTCATGTTCGATCTAACACATGCCCAAGTTGTCTTCAAGGGTCGAGTATTTTCTTCTCCTTTTGGAGGACATAATCGAAGTTGCGAAATTAGGAAGCTTGATCATTGTTATCTTGAAGGCTCGATATCCCTCGTCTGAATCGACAGCATTGGCTGTTCCCATGCAGTTGTGGACTGGTTGCGAAATCATCATGCCATATTGCACATCCGCGAGTCATAGGCTTTGCTAAATTTCGATGATGTCGAAAATTTCGGCCACTAATCACGACCGCGACATCGTTTGCCAGTGTTATGATGACGGCGTGCAGTGGAACAGCAAGCCCCAGTCGGCATTTGGCTATGGAACCACTCGGAAGTGCATAAGATTAACTCATGGGAAGCCACTGCTAGATGTATTGAGTGTTCAAGTATGGTTCAACACCCTTTGCAATAGCGCTGGATCGTATTCCGAAAGATGATTTATGATGGGCTTAGCATGTTGGTACTTATGACATACTACTTTCTTGAGGTGCAAAAGTCATCGTAAGACTTCCTCTATCTACCTACTGGTTGTTTTTCAAGTATTATTGGTAGTCTCGCTTCTGTCGATGAACGCCAGAGTAGGTTCGATACGTGTGTTATGCCTGAATCCGTCATAAATCCTGGGAAGTGGAACCACACTTTGGGAATCATAATCGTAAGGGTGTGTTCCGTAATTGTCTAATGTCGCAAGATGCTTTTTGCTGACATTGAAATCCCCCCCCCCTCGAAAGTCAAATGACGGACTACTGGAAGTAGTCACGTTATTCTGTTAAATTAAACTTACCCATGGGACGACAATTTCATTGCTTTTGTTGCAATAACGTTCGTCACCCTCATCACGACGACGAGACTAGTTATCTCTGTGGGGTGACAATTGATGCGAAGTGTTTTCCATCAATCCCAATGGATATTGAGACGAAGAGTCCCCTCGTCATGGTGGGTGATAAACCAAGGTTGCGAGATCCATTCGTTATGGACAATGTGACCTGGCTAATCTCTTATCGTATTTCGATACTATCATTGCGTGACCTATCAGGAAGGAAGCCCATCAGCCTCGCTTAGATAACGGAAAGGAACTTAATCAAGATGACTTTCGATGCTTGTTCCTAAATAACATGGAAGAGGATTCCAATGAGAAGGACGACTTGGCTGATTCGTCAGAGTCTGTATCATTCCCAGTTTATCGTGTTGTCTCGATAAATCATGGTCCTTCTACCTCTACATGTTGTTATTCTCGTTGTGACCACTATCTTTGATACTGAAAAAGTTGTAGGTTGGTTTCTAGGTCCTATGGATACTATTTACCACACCTATAATAACTACGACGAGTCTAAGGCTCCGGCCGAGCGTGATGTCTTTGCTGCTGTTATTGATCTATGGCTCAAGTAGATTCCGATGTTTTTGCTAAGTTTGTAGCCCTTGCTGAGTTTGTTGTTGTCAGTGATTCTGTAACACTTATCGGGCTTGATGCCGTTGTTTCCATGTCTCTTGTTGAGCTTATTGTTGTCGTTGTCTCTGTTGGGCTTAATGTTGTTGTTGTTTCCGAGGCTCCTGCTAAGATCACTGTCATTAACATAGACGTCTCTATGACCGTTGCCAAGCTGCTATGACAATGTCTGTATCCATGTGGAGTTCGTTGTTGTTAATTCCATTTTCTTTGAGGCTTTCATTGAACCCCCCCTATTATCATTCCCTTGATTAATATTGACGATGGTTCTCAGGCTTGGGTTGAGTCTGTCAATGTTGCAGTTGCCATTATTCGAATGACTTATATTGAGCCTACGATCGTTCTCCCTAAAGAACAATATTGGCCCGATAAGTCTGCTAGAATATGCGAAACCCACCATTCCCATTTCTGTTATGATTCCGGATACCTTCGTTGACGCAATCGTTCCTACCATTGAGACTATGGAGGATAGGCTTGAGGTCGAAGGCATGAATACGAATCCCGCCTCCACAAGTGATCTGAGACGCACAGGGGATGCGTGCTCGCCATAACGGAGCTTTCTGTTGATGTGGACTGGGGATTTTCCATATTGAGCGTCATATTGTCGTGTGCCATCATGTTGCTGTGTTACCCCTAGCGATTGTGCATTCTTGTAGTTGCACTGTTTGCGAATGCATATCCCAATGGTTGCGTGCTTGTCGAGTTGTTCCTGTGGCGGTGTTACCTTGCTGTCGTGTTTCTCTGTGTCATGCGGTTCCGTTTGCGGTGTTGCCTTGTCGTCATGCTTCTCTATCGTCGTGCTGTTCCTGTGCGATGCTCCCTTGCGGATGTGTTTCGTGGATGTGATGCTGTCATGTCGTGTTATTTCTACTATCGTGTTACTCCGTGGATGTATTGCTGCAGCTGTTGGATTGATGACTTGTCGTTTGCTTCACTCATGTTTTCCCTCGGGATGGAGACATCACCTCAACCCTCGTTGCTGTCATTGTTCTACTGATTGGTTGTGTAGTGTCAACATCGATAATGTGGGATTTTGGGTGTCTAACGGACTTTCCAGGGGTCATAGTAAGACACTCTAGTCCTAGTGTTAGCGCATGTATCTCCCTAAGGTCCGAATCTCGTGGTCGTTTGAGTAATTGACCGAATCATGTGTCGACCTCCTTATATACTCGCGTATTTCGTGAGCATTGCCTCTTCAAAATCTAAGGCATCAGTGACGTCGTGTCCAGCCTTAACCTTTGCGCGCATTTTAGTCGACTAACCACACTCGATCATGTCGGAAGTAAATCCCATGATCCACCCGTGACGGGGCATAGCTCGTCTTTGTGATAAGGGATTTTGAATTCGTCTCAAACCTGAAGGTATCGAGTAATGGTGAGCGGTATTATGACCCACACCTTTGGGGCTAGTAAGAGTTTAAAGACTCAATTCATTATTGCTCATCCTAGTGAATTCGTTTGAACGTCATACATGCCGACGTGTCGTACTGATGATTATGGAAATACCATTGTGGACCCACCTAAGGCGTGTGCATTGGTGGAGTCCCTGGTACATGATTCGGAGGCCTTATGAAACCCTGAATCCAGAAGGACGTGTAGCATTGTCTACTCTATAAAGGCGCTACCCTATCGTGTTGAGATGATTGATCGTCTCGGCCCTTCGATTAATGTGGTTATTCCTCCGAAGGTAGGTTTATCTTGCCTTGGTGTCGTTGCGTGGAGTCTTGGAATAGTGGGACCATTTTGACCTTGAGTCGATACGGGTGTTCCCAGATTATCCTTAGGAAGCATTGCTCGCACTAGATTAAAATCCCTCGTCTTTGACAGACACTGTTGGAGACACCCTAGTAATGTGAACTGTCAGGTCAGTGCATTTAGTACCTGACTAGTCAAGATGAGCTCGAAGGCTTGCACCCATATGTGTGACTACCTGAGTCGTTGAATGAGATGCCTTATGGAAAGGCTCAAGACTATTGCCTGTGGTGCGACCTCAGTCGTTCGTTCGTTTGTTTTAAGTAACAACTTTGGCGTATGAAGCTGTCAAGCCCAAACGTGAAATCATCTATGACTCGATTTCACCATTTACCTCGAAAGATTCCGAAAGGAGGGAACCTTTGATGAGAGAGGGTTCCGGTTTCAGGACTCCTTTCACTCAAATCTCTGCATGAGATTTGATAGTCAGCTCAAGGGCGTGTAGCCTGTATTATTCAGAATTGACTTACTGGTTGCTAATGACGATAGGACATCAGTGCCCGTAAGGCACGCATAACAGGACAAGTACTGGATAGCCTTGTTTAGGTGGCTACCGATTCTCTGTATACCGTTTCGGTGGAGACCAGTGTGTCAAGATGTTGTCGAAACCCTGTCCCCTGTGTGTTGCGGCAACCATAACATGATGAATCATAATGCATCATGCTCGTGTTGACCAATGTGACGAGGTGATGTGAGCCTCTAGTCATTTGTGTTTAAGTCGGCTTTTAGTTCTCGTGGATTGTGGAATCGTACGGCCCGGGTGTCGTATATACACTGCTTACTGTCATGGAACTGAGGGGTGAAAGCGACGCAAAAACTTTTGACCCCCATCAGTCCCTACTAGACGCCCTAGTACCATTAACCACAATTGCTCGGGTGGGAGGTAGCAAATCAGTACCTAGAGGAGGATCCTACAGAAATAAAGTCCCATTTTTGAATTTAGTTGTTCGGAAATCGCCAAGAACCTAGTATATTATCTTAATGGGGTGATAAATATACGGTAAAGTGAGTCGAGCCGAAGGATAAAAAAATGGAATACCCGACGAGGTTTCCAAGGGGGCTTTTATGACCATTATATGGTGCGGTAAGATCACCTGTTTAACATTACCATGCCACCCGAGGAGTCCCGTGGTCGGGATATGACCCGAGTGATGATTGATTGTTGTTTGGAAACCCTCTCATTCCTTACTCACCTATAGCTCCGAGATGAGGCATATGGATAGCTACCTATACTCTTGGAGAGTCGTGGCTAGACACAGGATTGCCGACTTCTATTATATCGGATTGTAGTAGTCACTCTACCTCAAGTTCGACAAACTATGTACACTAGCCTGGGATACTCAATTTGAGACGAGTATGGCTTGTCATTCTCGGACAATTTGAATGTACTTGACGGAACTGTTTTGCGTTGACACGATTGATGTCCGTGGCACATCGAATTCGTGTGCTTCATCACCAGAATTTCCTATGTGATAGGAATTATCATCCCAGCGTTCGGGTGTGTACTACTCAAAGCCCTTGGAGGGCATACGTGTACATCTCCAGTACGTCGAATGACAGACGAAGATAGAAACATGACCTGGTTTGAGTTATTCGAGAGATGGCCAGTAAATCTTGCAGTTTAGGGACTGCTAGGATGAGATGCGAACCTATTAAGAAGTCATACGAACAAGGCGTAGGCCTTGAGGACTTCGAACTAATAATAGGTTTACACTGAGAGTCATACTCTGGAAGAGTATTGGTAAGCATAGAAATTATAGTAGGCCAAACCCTTGGTACTCCAGTGGCACGGAGATATCGATCAAAATTGGTCTCGTGACGATTAAGCTGGAATTATCGCAAGAGCTTAGTGGGATTCTTGATGAATCCCGCAAGTCTGGCCTGAGGAAGCTTTGTCAATTCCTCGACCGACGGAAGTCCGGTTGACGTTAAGCTCTACTATATCAGGAAACCGATAGATGTGTCAAATTGGGATGTTTAAGAGCTTAGTCATAGCTGGATCATGTATTGTGTTTGTTAGAGAACTAAGCGTGAACCCAGCGTGAACCAGAGTTCACTAAGGAAAGAGGAGATCTCGTGAAGCGCAAACACCCCACCATGTTCAAGGATACTATTATAATGGATAACTTGAACTGAATTCCGGGACGGAATTCTCTTAACGGGGGGAGAATGTAACATCCGGCAAA
Source organism: Ambrosia x helenae (assembly GCA_030844895.1). Taxonomy (NCBI): domain Eukaryota; kingdom Viridiplantae; phylum Streptophyta; class Magnoliopsida; order Asterales; family Asteraceae; genus Ambrosia; species Ambrosia x helenae. Next base: position 10,599 of record JAUTDX010000587.1, read on the forward strand.
AATCGATGTGATTCCGTACGTAATTGGTATATGTAATTAACGGTTTAAGTGCATATTTAAATTAATTGGATTAATTTATCCGTAGAGAATAGCAAATTCCCCATAAGATGCATAGGAATGCACATGTTTAATGTTGAAGCACGACGAAATCGCGTGGGAATAAACTTGTCCGGAACGGACGTTGGTGATTACCCGGTAAAAATTAAATAAACGAAAAGGATCCCGGACACCCAGGATATAAAATAAAGGGTATTTTCACAAAATATAATGTGTTTTGGAACTCCAAAACCATAAGTGAAGACGTTACATACAAATCTCCCGGTAAAGAATAAAGTGCGCGTATCGCACCCGATACGCGTATAACTTATAAATTCACCCAACGAAAGCCTAAATAACCAACTAACACTTAAACTAGGCTATGTTTAAGGGTTATTTGAAGTTATTTTAATGTCCAAATAACGCGTAAATAAAATCTGATTAATACCCGAACGACACCCGAACGTTAAAGTATGACGCTTAACATATTATGTAGCAAATATTTTGTGTTGTGGACCCCACTAAAACCCACCCAAGAACCGGCCCTAACCCCCCCCCCCCCTACTCAAAAAAAAATCTTACTTTTGGTACATATAATCTAAACTAGATATGGTAGAATATGGGATGGATATGGAGTGATTTGTTAAGAAGATTACATGTCCTTGAAGATTGCTACAATCTCTTCTTTTTCTTTTAAAACTCACGGCCAAAACACCCTCTAGAAATCCCTCCAAGATCACCTAGTACTAATATTATCATATTATAAGAGATTTAGATCTCATGTTAAATCCTTGAAATCTTGAAAAAAATCATTTGAAGATATGGAGATTTTTTTTTACACAGATCGTATGTATCTAAGTAATCTTGGAAATAATTATATAATACTAGATTGTGTACTAGACATGATCCTACACCATCTTATGAGATCACAACACTAATATTTATCAAACAATTTCATTTCCTCATTCCTTGGTGATACCTACGGCCAAGCATTCAACATCCACCCATATTCAATTTTCAAACTTTAAGTTACAAGAGAAATCAATCCTAATTCACCTCTAAGATCAAAGTGTGTTTCGAGCTTGGAGCTTAACCCTTGGAAGAACACACAAAACCCCATCATAATCATTAGTTTTTGGTGTCATCCCTAGCTTTTGAGCTAGTAGTAAGTTCCTACAATTTCTTGTTAAAGCTTATATATTTTTGTGTTTAGATGCAAGTTGTACACCAAGGTTTTAACAAAGGTTTTGTAAACAATATGTTGTATGTTTTTACAAAACTAAAAGGGATCTCTAAAAATTTGTGGTAGGCCGTGGGTGGTAATGCTTATTGTTATTGTCTTATAGTCTATAAAAAGTTACATAATTCTTTTAAAAGATGATCTAAGTATTGTTGGTAGATATGAGTTGAATACATCCAAATGTGGTTTAGATTACTTTAAGATGAACATCTAAAACACAACATAATGTTGATCATGTTGGAAAATGAATAATGTAAAAGTTTACATCTTCAAAGTTTATGGACTTTAAACACAAAGTTGGATATAATGGACTTTAATATACACCAATACACATCACAATATCTCTAATGAGACATTTAAAGATCACGGATGAAATGGATCTTATCAAATAAACTAACATGACAAAGTTGATCAATAAAAGTCTACTAGTTTAGTAGAAAATTGTTATTCTTGAAAGATATAATGGAAAAATGCAACTTTTATAAGTTAAAGGACTATTTTTGTAACTTTAAAAGTTGAGGGACTAAAGATGATATTTTTAGAAAATTGTGTCTAAAAATATAACCACGAAAAGTTTGGTGTCAAAAGTGTAAATATAATTTTCCAATGTAGATTGGTAAATACTAGTAATTATACACATGTATTTTGTACAAAAGTGTATTTTTATAAAATAGAGTTTTATAAAAATATGGACTTCTCTAACACATGGGTATACATAAAAACAATGGTTTTTTTAAAAATGTTAGACAAATTAAAAACTTGGGAGAACTTATATAAAAATGAACACTTTTATATAAATGGGAATATAAAAGTGTTGGAGCATTTTTATATATAAGTTACCAAGTCTTGTATTAAAAATACAAAAGTATTTATAAAACTTCCAAGTAATATGTGTTGAAAATTAAAAAGATGGATAATATTTCTAGAAAACACATATTGGAAACTTGGGAAAAATTTACTATATAAGTTAAGAAATCGGACTTGGACATGTTAACGAAATAAGACGTAAAACGGACGAACGAGAAAATATCTTTACGTCAAGATGAGTAAAAATATATTTTAAGGAGTTAAAATATATAATTTGGGTGAAAAATACATAACACTTTCCTAAGTGTTGGAAAATATTCGTGGGAGAAAAGTAACGTAAATAATCTAACGATTAAACGTTAAACAAGCATATGGACTTAACAAGGAAACTATATATATATATATATATATATATATATATATATATATATATATATTCGACTCGACGAAATCCTAGTATATTTATTTAATGGGAAAGTAAATATACGGGGAGGTAAGTCGAGTCGAGTGCAGAAAACAATATATATATATATATATAAATATATCGAATCGACGAGATCCTAGTGTGTTTACTTAATGGGAAAGTAAATATACGGTATGGTGAGTCGTGTCGAGTGATAAAGATATTATATCGAACGACACGATCTTAAATATAATTATTTAATGGGAAAATAATTATACGTTAAGTAAAGTCGAGTCGAGGATAATATAATACAAGTTAAAGAAATATTAATGAGAATATAAGTAACTTGTAAGAAAGGGGTAATCCATCACCAACGACCTAGGATACACGTTTAATTAAACGGGGAATTGGATTAATTCGTGGTTTGGGAGTTGGGTGTACAACTTGCCGAAACACATGCACTATAGGTTTAGTGGCTTATAAGTCTAGGACGTTCATAGGTGCTTGACCACGGACTTGCTATTCTCTGCTATTTGATTGCACGCTATACTTCAGGTGAGTTCACGGCCCCATTTTACTGTTTTTAATTGGGGGAAAGATATGTTTTGTCAAATGTTGTCACATGTTGAAATGGTTTTCAAGGATTAAAATGTGATAAATGGTATGATGAGTACTTGAGCAGTGATCGCCACTCGGGGTTGAGTCCTCTCTTCTGTAACCATTAATTCAGGGAAATGAAACCGAAGGAATATTTGGATAGTACTATTGGTGCCTGACAAGGCCCACCCCTAATCGATAGCGTCGATTATGCATCGGCGTATGCCAGGGGTGCACGTATTCTGAAATTAAGTCGTTGGGTTCCGAGAAACGACTTGGAGCGGGGCATTATTATTAGTCTTGGTTTGGTTATGGGGCTTAAGGGATTGCTCATCATCATAGTTTGTAGGAGCTAGCTACTCCTTACAAAGGCCACAAGTTGTGCAGGTTTCGCACACGTTGTAAAAATGAAATATCGATCGACAAGATCCTAGTATAATTATTTAATGGGAAAATAATTATACGGTAAAGTGAGTCGAGTCGATGGTTGTGAAAATGTTAGTATTACGAAACTCAAACCTGTGAACTCACCAATATTTTATATATTGACGTCTCTTTTTAAACATATCTTTCAGGTAACTAAGTGCTGACTAGATATGGGGCTAGTGCGGTGGAATTCGGGATGTCAGATACTTGTCGGGTTTTCATCAGTTGTTACCAAGGGGTTGGAACAAACGGAAAAACCCCATTTATGAACTTCTTGTTTGATGTTTTGTTAAATATTGTAACAAGATACTTATTTTCGACATCTTAATAAAATGATCTTTTCTAATTAAATATAGTTTGTGTTAATCTTGACTTTGATATGCTTTCGAGCGTTGCGCCACGTGTTTCCGCCATTGGCGTGGTGTGACAGTATGTATGAGTATATGTATGTATGAGTGTATGTATGTATGCGTGTATGTATGTATGAGTATGCGTGTATGTATGTATGAGTATATGTATGTATAAGTGTATGTATGTATGCGTGTATGTATATATGTATGCATGAGTGTATGTATGAGTATGTGTGTGTATGTATGTATGAGTTTGTGTATGTATGAGTGTATGTATGTATGTATGCGTGTATGTATGTCACATCACTGCTTTAAAATGTCTTGATCAGAAAATGACAAGGTTGTACATAGAAAATGACAAAGTTGTACATAGACTTCACTCGAGCAAGATGTGCACACGTACAATTAGAAGTATGTTTTATGAGTTATCGAATGTTGATTCTTTAAAAAAATCTGAAAAAATGACATATTACTTTTACGGTACATACATTTTATCACTTCATATTAGATTTGTCCATCCCGAAAAGCACGTAGAGGATAATCTAGTAATAATATAAATAAAATGAGAGGCTTTAGGAAATTACTATGTACAACACGGTGGGATTATCCGTAATTCATGAAATATTGGTAAAGCTATAAAATCGGGTGTTCAAATAGGAATCCTTAATTAGGACTTCAGTATTATCCGCTAAAATCTAGGTTAATCAATACGAAGATATTTGATCAACTACTGGAAGCAAATGTTATACAGCTATAAATAAGTAACCTAATTAATACCATCAAATCATTCACGCTAAGTTTAACAACCTCTTCTTCAAATATCAACCTAGAGAGCTATACGGAACAAAGGTGATGGCTAAATCAGTGTCTTCATACGAGATTATAATCCCAGATTCCCGAAAGATTGTCATCGTGAACGCGCAACCAGGTGAACGTGTGGATAACCTATTGATTATCAATCCCTCTCCAACTCAAGCAGCAATGATTCAATGCTATGAAGACCTCCAATCCGTGTTGTTCGATGATGGTGGGCCTGCTTATACAACACATTTGATGGAACTCGAGATGAATAATGGATTCGTTGCGGGTCTTAAATCCTTGGATGGATCGCAAGTGGTGGATCATGAAACGTGTGTATTGATAGCTAGTAATATAATGAAGTATCACGAGTCTCTTCGCGCCTGCAGTGACTTGTCCGACGAAAAGATCATTGATCAGGAACATTCGGTCAAGATTGGTGGAAGCAATGAGGAAGAAGAAGTGGACATTTGTGCGATTTGTTTGCAAGAGTTCGAGATGGGTGAGAGTTGTGCAGCACTCGAATGCAAACACGGATATCATCAAGAATGCATTGAGCAATGGTTGCTGCGGAAGAATGATTGTCCGGTTTGTAGGGCTAAAGTTTATCCTTTTGTGAGTAAAATTTGTTTGTTTAGGGTTGGTTCTTGATTCTAAAACTACATCAGTACTCTTGGTGCGAATTTGTAAGACTATAGTTTATGATTAAAGATTTATTAGTTAATGTTTCATGTTTATTAACTGCATAGTATTCGATCAGTACTATTTTTTGTTGTATTATTTTGGGTAATCTGAACTGAAACTTTATTATTATGGTATAAAGTTCACTGTTTATTGATATACTATTATGAAGGTTTGGGAATGCAAGTGTAGGTATAAACTAAAGGGAGCAAAACTGCCTAAAGCTTCTTGTAACTTGGAGTCAAAGAATTTAAGTAAATTAGGTCAATATGTGTGGTATCTTAGTTGTAATTAACTTATTGGTAAAACTGTGTAAACAAGAAGGATAGTTGAATCATTAGAGTTGATTTAAATATAATGTGTTAATGATGTATGATAACATGGCTACCATAAGCTTACAATAACTCTTCATATGCATATTTTATGTTAGACCAAAGCAGAAATCAACGTACATATAGATACATGCCAATGATGTTGTAGCCCAGTGATTACAACGAAGGTGGGAAAGTTTTCCTTTATGGGGGTTCCTGCCCAAAAAATACCTGGTTCGAGTCCTGTCGTCCATCGAAAAAAATATAAATAATAGGTTTGAAAGGGATCGTCGTGTGGGGAGGGATTCGAACTAGGGTAGAAAGGAGTTTCAAGTTAAAGGTTTCCACTGATTTACACCTGACAAAAAAAAACCATATAGATACATGAGATCCCCTAACCTTAAGTTAGACATAATGTTGATTTAAAATGGTTTTTGGTAAAAGTTTTTTTTGAGCATTCCTTTAAGAAGAGGGAATATCTACTATATGAATTTATAAAATCGATGAACTATATAAAAAGTGCTATTAAACTTTTATGGTGTTTTTATGGTGTTAGATAGGTGGTGAAGATATTGTTTGATTTCCACTAGATTCTTAATGGTTTTTCACTTTATGTTGTATTTGTTGCTTTCTATAAGTCAAACGGTCGTTAGATGGTGATGAAATGACTATCAAACACTCAATCGATGAGTACTTTAAGGATAGGTGGCGAACTAGATGTCATGGAGTTATTGTCCATGACACTTATAGTAAACTGGTTAAATGTGTACATAGTATAAAAAGACAAGATAAAAGCATCAAGAAAAAAATAAGGATTTAAATGTTAAACTACATTTTATTGTTAAAACATTGTAAAGAAAATTTATCACATTTAGTGCAATGACGATACATTCATTTATGAAAGTTTTTGATTGCGGTTTTCGTTTCTTTTATCCACAAAGTCATGAGTTTGACTCTTTGGAGCGGCATGTCTTGTGGGGTTTTCCTAAGAAACTGGTGCAATAGGTGTTAAGTTCGCCATGGGCTCGAGACGGGACGGGACGTGATATTAGTACCGTCTTACAGGCCATTGTTCTTAAATCCAAGGCTTAATGTCCTGGCGGCCGTTTCGAAAAAAAAAGTTTCAACCATGCACGAGTTCCACTTAACCAACTAGTTCAACGAATACCGTATCTATTTATATTCATCAAACCTATTCTTGTTTGGTTAAACCTATGGTTCGATTAAATCGATTCAACCAAACATTCCAATTTTCAAAAACATTAGTTTTAACAATTTAACATTCTTGCAATACTTTCCACTAAAACGTGGGCTAACGTAACATTTTCGGTTACATACTCTCTTTTAGCCCATCAGCTTTCTTCTTTTTAACTTTTGCATAACCTTTTCTTTTAACAAATTTAAAGATTGAATAGTCATCTATTTTACCAATTATAAATGTGGGAGTGGAATCTGATACAAATAGAATTACCTACTAAATGTGAGAATAACTATAATACTTTTCATTTTTCATTTGAATTAGAGTAATTATATTACTCTAGTTATAGCATAATAAGTATTACTCTACTTTAAAAGACTACAACTTGTGTAATAAAGTATTCTAGTCCAAATGAGAATTAGGGGTTGTTTACAACATTATGTTGAACTATTAAGAAATTTTACAGATTAAGAGGTGTTATTTGAATCGGTTAACATGTTTTTAGAACTTACCTATTAAGAGACTTTATAAACAATTAAGAGATGTCTTTTAAGACCATAAGTAACGGTTGATGCCCATTAGAGGGCATTTTTCGCCATATCATTATCATAAAGCCTTCCAAAAAAACGTGTAATGGTTCAAGCCACTTGATGCCCTTTTTAGTTATTACTTTCCATATTTTTTTTATCCTATTTGGGCATTATACTAGAAATGCCTCACCCACTTAATGCCCATATAATGTCAAAGGGGATGGTGTTGGGGGCATTATTGTGATTATTCATGCCTCTATAATGTCCATTGCACATGGTCTAAGTGAACTAAACACACTCTACCTACCTTTGAGCGATTCAGATGTATCATTAAAAGGTTACCAAACAACCCCTTACTCTAGTTATTTTCACATTTATTATGTTAAAACCTATTTGTATTTTATCCTAACACTCTAAATGTGAGTTTTCGTAAAAGGAGTTCCTATCAATTTTATTGTTTTACAATATATTATTAACCGGAATCTTTACATGGTGTCTCAACTAGGACATGGATGAAGCTTAATGAGGGCTGGGGGTGCCTTGTGTGCATCGATTTTTGACTCGGTAATTTCCTCGGTTTTATCCAATATTTTTGTATTTTTTTATTCCACCGATTTGAAAAAAAAATGGGTTTTGTAACTTTCATTTCTCACCATCAAAAAATTCAAGCTTCTCCGCTGAACTAGGAGATATTCACCTCAAATTTATATAATGCTAGTACATAAAATTCATTCATTTAAAACAAGATATTCATGTTCCTTCAATTATATAATAATACTTCTCTCGAGTATAACATTTAAGAAAAAGACACAATATTACATAAAAGACACAATGATATAATGTAAATTCTAAAAACTACAAGGTAAAAAAAAAGCGAAAACCTTAAAACTAATTAAGATCGTAGGGTTCGATATATGAAACGGTTCCAGTGCCGCTTAAATGAGTTAAATCAGGGTCCGTTTGATATCATTCCTACAACTTCCTATTTTTTATTCACTATGTATTCGATTCTAACCCATATTATAATAATCTTTAAATAAATATATTGGTAGTTTATTTTTTTAATAATGATTTTTAAAAGTATAACGTAACTTAATAATATACATAAAATGAAATAAAATAAGAGGCTTTAGGATAGATTAGCATGTACAGCACGGTGCCACGCTGGGATCATCTGTAATTCATGAAATAATTCATGAAATATTGGTAAAGCTATAAAATCGGGTGTTAAATAGGAATCCTTAATTAGGATTTCATTATTATCCGCTAAAATCTAGGTTTATCTATCCGAAGATATTTGATCAACTGTACTGGAAGCAAATGTTATACAGCTATAAATAAGTAACCTAATACCATCGATCAAATAATTCACGCTAAGTTTAACAACCTCTTCTTCATTATATCAACCTAGAGAGCTATACGGAACAAAGGTGATGGCTAAATCAGTGTCTTCATATGAGATTATAATCCCAGATTCCCGAAAGATTGTCATCGTGAACGCGCAACCAGGTGAACGTGTGGATAACCTATTGATTATCAATCCCTCTCCGACTCAAGCAGCGATGATTCAATGCTACGAAGACCTCCAATCTGTGTTGTTCGATGATGGTGGGCCTGCTTATACAACTCATTTGATGGAACTCGAGATAAATAATGGATTAGTTGCCGGTCTTAAATCCTTGGATGGATCGCAAGTGGTGGATCATGAAACGTGTGTATTGATAGCTAGTAATATAATGAAGTATCATGAGTCTCTTCGTGCCAGTGACTTGTCCAAGGAAAAGATTGATCAGGAACATTCGGTCAAGATTGGTGGAAGCAATGAAGAGGAAGAAGAAGTGGACATTTGTGCAATTTGTTTGCAAGAATTCCAGATGGGTGAGACTTGTGCAGCACTCGAATGCAAACACGGATATCATCAAGAATGCATTGAGCAATGGTTGCTGCGGAAGAATGATTGTCCGGTTTGTAGGGCTAAAGTTTATCCTTTTGTGAGTAAAATTTGTTTGTTTAGGGTTGGTTCTTGATTCTAAAACTACATTAGTACTTTTTGTGCGAATTTGTAAGACTATAGTTTCTGATTAAAGATTTATTGGTTAATGTTTCATGTTTATTAACTGCATAGTATTCAGTACTATTTTTTGCTGTATTATTTTGGTTAATCTAAACTGAGACTTGATTATTATGATAGAAAGTTCACTGTGATATAGTATTATGAAGGTTTAGGAAAACAAGTGTAGGTTAGGGAGCAAAACTGTGTAAAACAAGAAAGACAATTAAATCATTAGAGTTGATTTAAATGTAACATGTTAACGATGTATGAAAACATGGCTACCATATAATTAAAAGTGTTTATGGTGTAATTTCTGAATGAATATTATTGATCACCAAAGGCTCTTTATATAAAGCAAATACAAACTAACCCTAGCTATATAATAGGAAAGGATATACATAATTCTATACAATATATCTCTAATAATACAGCTAATATTATCTCTAAATATATCGGCTAAGACACCCCCGCAGTTTGAGCGGGCGTAGGACAGACGTTCAAACTGGAGCGAAACGACTGGAACAGCTGACGTGAGATGCCTTTAGTGAAGATGTCTGCATACTGAAGAGCCGATGGGACATGCAAAACCCGTAAATGACCAATACGAACCTTTTCACGAACAAAATGGATATCAATCTCAATATGTTTCGTGCGCTGGTGTTGAACCGGATTATCTGAAAGAAATACTGCAGAGACATTATCACAATAAACAATAGTAGCCTTCTGTAACGGTGTATGTAATTCAAGCAGTAAGTTCCGAATCCACGTAGCCTCAGCCACAGCATTGGCAACTCCTCGATACTCAGCTTCGGCACTGGACCTCGAAATAGTGGGTTGACGTTTCGAGGACCAAGAGATGAGGTTATCACCGAGAAAAACACAGTATCCACTAGTCGAACGACGTGAGTCAGGGCAACCTCCCCAGTCGGCATCCGAATATGCAACTAACGACCCCGTAGGGGATTTTACCAAGCGTAAACCATAGTCCAAGGTACCCTGTAAATACCTAATGATACGCTTCAAAAAAGCAAAGTGAGGCTCACGGGGATCATGCATAAATAAACAAATCTGTTGGACCACATAGGAGATGTCCGGGCAAGTGAAGGTGAGATACTGAAGAGCACCAGCTAAGCTACGATACAGAGTCGGGTCAGCAAATGGAGGGCCGTCAGTAGCACTGAGCTTAGATGATAAATCGACTGGTGTAGCACACGGCTTGCAATTTGTCATGGAGGCACGAGAGATAATATCTTTAGCATACTGTTCCTGAGACAAAAACAACCCATTGGCGTGGCGAGTGACTTTGATGCCCAAAAAATGATGTAACTGGCCTAAATCTGTCATTGCAAATTCACGTGACAAAGTACGAATGATGTCCTGTAACAATGAGACACTAGAGGCCGTAACAACAATATCGTCAACATAAAGGAGCAGATAAGCTGTCTCGGTCCCCCGATGATAAATAAACAGGGAATTATCACAGGTGCTGCTACGAAAACCATGTGAAAGAATATAAGTTGCAAACCGGGTGTACCAAGCCCGTGGCGCCTGTTTGAGACCGTATAGAGATTTCTTCAGTCTACAGACAAAGTCCGGATGGCGGCTATCAACAAAACCTGTAGGCTGATGCATAAATACCACCTCATTCAAATTACCATGTAAAAAGGCATTTTTAACATCCAATTGATGAATTGGCCAATCTCGTGAGATAGCCAAAGATAAAACTGTCCGAATGGTTGCTGGTTTAACAACCGGACTAAATGTCTCGTCACAGTCCACCCCAACAGTTTGAGATTTCCCATTGACAACAAGACGAGCCTTATAACGTTCCAACGAGCCATCCGACTTAAATTTATGGCGAAACAGCCACATACATCTAATAATAGGTCTGTCAGTAGGACGAGGCACTAATTCCCACGTGTCATTATCCTGTAAAGCAGTAAACTCAGTTTGCATGGCATGCAGCCAATTTGGATCAGCAAAGGCTTTGGCATACGAGGTAGGGACAGGAGAGATGGTAGTGGAAATAAGTGTGTGGTGGGTCTGTGGTAAAGAAGCGGACTTAGATCTGGTTGTCATGGGGTGTAGTTTGTGGGTGGAAGGGGCAGCTGGGTGTGAAGCAACCGGTGGCTGCTGTGGGGCCGTGGGCACCAATGGAGCAGCTGGGGGCTGCTGAGGTGGGACGGAAGCAGCCGAAGGCTGTGGTTGCTGTTTGTTTCGGCGAGAGTAGGTAAGGGGGAACGGGGTGGTGGATGGATGAGCCATGGGGTTAATTGGTGGTGTAGGACTAGGAAATTGAAAAAGAGGAGGAATGGACTCATCAAGAAACTGATATGAAGCAGTGGGAGTGGGTATAGTATATGGGAAGGTCTGTTCGTCAAAGGTGACGTGCCGGGAGATGTGGACTCGACCGGTGGTAGGATCAAAGCATCTATAGCCACGAAAATCTGGAGGGTATCCAAGAAAGATACACCGCACAGACCGACTATGAAGCTTATGTGGTTGGGTGGCCGAAGTATTAGGGTAGCACGCACATCCGAAAACACGTAGATGATCATACGTGGGATGGCGTAAGTAAAGGGCAAAGGTAGGAGTGAAATAGTTTAGGCGTTTGGTAGGTAGTATGTTGTGTAGGTAGGCAGCGGTGTGAAGGGCTTCGACCCAAAAGGAGGGAGGAAGAGAAGCATGAATGAGCAGAGAACGAATGATATCATTCAGGCGACGAATCATGCGTTCTGCTCGGCCGTTTTGGGATGAGGTTTGAGGGCAAGCAAAACGGAAAAGGAGACCGTGTTGGTGAGCAAATGTTTTAAAAGCATTGTTATCAAACTCACCCCCGAGGTCACACTGAAATGTTTTAATAGGACGGTTAAACTGGGTTGCGATTAAACGGTGAAATTTTACAAAAGTGGGAAAGGTTTCAGATTTATATTTTAAAGGATATACCCAGATAAAGTGAGAAAAGTTATCAATTAGAACCATGTAATATTTATAACCCGTTTTACTAAGCACAGGAGACGTCCACAAATCACAGTGAATGATATCAAATGGAGAAAAAGTAAACGAATTGGAAGTGTAAAAAGGCAAACGTTTACTATTAGATAAATGGCATGACTGACAAAAAAATGACTTTGTCTTATTACATTGAAAATTAAAATTACGACTAAGGATATCTAAAACTTGAACACCGGGATGTCCAAGACGATCATGCCATGGAAGTGAGGCGGAAGCAAGATAGCAGGCTTGTGGTGGAAGTTCAGGAGCAGTGAGCGGGTAAAGGTCTCCAGTGCTATTGTGGCGTGAAAGAATTTGTCCAGTTGGAAGATCCTTCATAGTAAAACCAAAGGGGTCAAACTCAATAGACAAATTATTATCGCGAGTAAAACGACGAACAGATATTAAAGTTTTGATGACTTTTGGGCTATAAAGAATATTGGGTAGGATATAGGTCCGGTTATGTATGGTTCGAAAACCCGTGCCAGATCCAATAATTGGCAAACATTCGCCATTACCTACCAATATTTTACTACAAACAGGAGTAAATGACGGGTGAGAAATCATACCTTGATCCAAAGTCACATGTCGTTCAGCCCCGGTGTCCATGTGCGGAGTCTGCTCCGGTGGTTGCAATTGCATAGTGCTGAAAGCCGCATGAAGGTCTGATGGGCTGAGGGCATTGTAGCCTGGGTGCGGCTGCTGTGGAGCAAAAAACTGGGGCATGGGCTGCTGATAACCTGCGAAGTGGGCCTGAGGAGACTGATCATTGGGCTGCTGTCCAGAAACCGCACCATGGGGCCGGTTAGTTGACTGAGTTGGATATGGACAAGGTGGGACGTTCCACCAGGCCCATTGTGGGTAGCCCATGTTGGTAAAGGACCAGGGAGTTTGGGGCTGTAGGGACTGATTTGGAGCAGCCCACTGCTGTTGTTGCGGCTGACGAGAAGTCCCGCGGCCTCGGCCATTCCCACGGCGTTTGGTATTAGATAATTGACCACCACGACCACGTCCTCGGTACCCGGACTGCTGTGAGGACGGCTGGTACTCAGCCGGCTGCTGAGTGGAAGGATTCTGCTGCTGAGCGGTGATCAAAACAGAGGAGGCGGACGGTTGTCGGGCCTCGAGACGGATCTGTTCATCCTGTAACATACTCCTGGCGAGATCCCAATCTGCTTCTTGGCTGTTAATCAGTGCAGCGGTGGTATCATACTCAGCGGGTAGCCCGCGGACCAACTGAAGAACAAGTCGAGACTCGGTGATTGGTTGGTCCACGTCTCCCAACTGATTTGCCAACTCCTTGAGGCGTTGGCAGTAGTCATCAAGTGACGAACAGGCTGCTAGATTCAGGTTGCAAAATCGGGTTTCTAAGGCTGCTGCACGGGCTCGTTTATTGCTCAAATAATATTTTTGGATCTTTAACCATACTGCACGAGCGGTACCTTCAGAGGCGTCAATAACTTTACCAAGAATGTCATCGGAGACGGTGCTAAAGATCCACTGCAAAACGAGTGCATCAATTTCTTTCCAGGCAGGGTACGCAGGATCCGTATCAGGTGGCGGTGGGGTTTCGTCTATATGATCGAGAACCTTGTAAGCGACTGCATGAAGCTTGAATAGCCGGGTCCAGGATGAGTAAGGAACCTTCGTGCCATCCAGTATACGAATTTTCTGTTGAATATTCGTAACCGAATAAGCAGGATGAAGAGGGTTCAAAGGTTTTTGTGAGGATTCAGGATTATCGGCTGGTTTGGTCATGGCAGAAGCTGATCAGAGCCGAAGCTCTGCTGTATACGGCTAGGGTTTGGGAAAAACAAAGAAAGTAAAAGAAGGGTTTCAGAACCTAAGCTCTGATACCATAAAAGTGTTTATGGTGTAATTTCTGAATGAATATTATTGATCACCAAAGGCTCTATATATAGAGCAAATACAAACTAACCCTAGCTATATAATAGGAAAGGATATACATAATTCTATACAATATATCTCTAATAATACAGCTAATATTATCTCTAAATATATCGGCTAAGAATAATAAGCTTACAATAATCTTCATATGCATATTTTATGTACCATAGGAATAATCAACATACAGATACATGACATCCCCTAACCTTAAGTTAGAAATATTGATTTAAAATGGTTTTTGGTAATAGTTTTTTTGAGCATTCTTTCAAGGATGCGGAATATCGACTATTTGGATTTATAAAATCGATCAACTATATAAAAATGCTTTTAACTTTTATGGTGATTTCCACTAGATTCTTAATGGTTTTTCACTTTATGTTGAATTTGTTCTATAAGTCAAACGGTGGTTAGATGGTGATGAAACGACTATTAAACGGTCAAGCGGTGAGTGCTCTAAAGATAGGTGGTGAACTTGATGTCAGGGAGTTATTGTCCATGAAATGCTTGTAACATGTATCTTCTTAAATCTTGATGATACATAGGATTTAAACTACTAATAATAACAAATAACAATTAATTGTCATCTCACTTAGGCTGAGGGGTGTGGTCACCGACCCCCTCAGCCACGACACGTACAAACGGGGAAGAAAGAGAAAATAGAAGAGAGAGAGAGAGAGAGAGAGAGAGAGGGGATCGAGGAAGAAGGGGAGATTTCCCTGTTTGCACCAAAAAGAGGACGGGGCGGTGTTCCACGTCGGAGGGAGGTCTCCACCTCATCTCCCTGTCTTCTTCCCTGAGACCACACCCCCACCGTGTTATAGTAAACCGGTTAAGCGCGTAGACAGTAAAGAGACAAGATAAAACCATCCGTAAAAAAATATGGATTAACACGTTAAACTACATTTTAATTATTGTAAAAACAATGTAAAGAAAATGATATCATATTTAGTGCAATGACGATACATTCATTTATGACAACTTATGATTGTGGTTTTCATTTCTTTAATTTACAGCTCGCAGGTTCAACCATGCACGAATTTCACTTAACGAACTAGTCTAACCAATATTGTATCTATTTCCGGAAACAATAGAAATAGATACGGTATTGGTGGAAGAGCGACCCTTATCAAATCTGTGTTGGGAAGCCTGCCCACGTATTATCTATCTATCTATAAAGCGCCTTGTAAAGTTATTGATGAATTGGAGTCGTTATTTAGAAGATTTTTGTGGGGTGGTTCTTGTGAGGGCCAAAAACTTCATTGGGTTGCTTGGGATCGTGTGGCGAGCCCGAAAGGTGTTGGGGGTCCGGGTTTTTGCAGGTTGAAGTTGGTGAATATTGCGCTCTTGTCCAAGTGGGGTTGGCGGTTCAAATCGGATCCGAATGAGTTATGGAAAAGGGTGGTTGAAGCTCTCCATGTTACTAACAGAATCTGGGAATTCCTTCCATTCAAGAAAAAGTATCGAGGGCGTGGGGCAATATTGTGAAGCTGATGTCAATGACCCTTGTTGCTGGTAATCCGTTACGAAATAGGTTCAGGGGCAAAATCGGAAATGGGGCTGAGATTGCGTTCTTGCTGGATGTATGGGCTGCTGATCGTCCTCTGAAAGACTTGTTTCCTGATCTTTTACGGCTTGACAGGTGGAAGAGATGCTTGGTTTTGGATCGCATTCAAGGCTTGGGTGATAATTCGCATTTAAGTTGGGATTGGTCTAGAAGCCCTAGTTCGTCGGAGGAGCTGGCCCAACTTGATAATCTTCTGAATATTATCCAAACGATCAGATTGTCCAATTGTAGGGATTCTTAGCAATGGAGTGGCGAGGCTAATGGAGAATTTTCAGTAATCGCTGTCAAAAGGCTGATTCAGAAGGATTCACAGACCGGGATGCATTTTGTGATGGAATGGTGCAAATGGATTCCTCTTAAGTGTAATATCTTCACGTGGCGGGCGGAGATGGGAAGAATTCCGACTTCGGTTGTCTTGAGAAACAGAGGAATCCCGGTTGAGGAGGCGGAATGTCAATTGTGTAGGAGTGCGGAGGAGACAGCTGATCTTCTGTTTACGGCTTGCATTTTCGCTACGGTTATGTGGCAACATGTGAGTAGTTGGGGTGGTGTGCAAAACCTCTTTGCTTTCTCCACCAGGGATCTTCTGGAACTTCATATTCACTCGGGGCTTAAAGGGATTGAGAAAGAGATTTTCCATGGTATCATCATTATAGGTTGTTGGAGTCTATGGCATGCGAGGAATAAGCTCAAATTTGAAGACAAGGCGATTAAAATGGAAGACATCATTAGCGAAGTCAACTCGGTTGGGTTTCTTTGGGCTAAGAATAGATCTTGTCTTAAGTCGATGTCTTGGTCTAATTAGTGTAAGTTTGTCTTAATGTAATCGGTTGGTTTGCTGCCCGGTTTTGGGTGTTGCGTTTTCTAATGAAGTTAATCTTTCAAAAAAAAAATACCGTATCTATCTATATTCATCAAACCGATGCTTGTTCGGTTAAACCTATGATTGGATTAAATTGATTAAACCAAACATTCCAATTTTCAAAATTAGTTTTAACACTTCAACATTCTTGCAATACTTTCCAGTAAAACGTGGGCTAACTTAACGTTTTTGGTTACTCTCTTTTATCCCCTCATCCCCTCAGCTTTCTTCTTTTTAACTTTTGCATAACCTTTTCTTTTAACAAATTTAAAGATTGATTATTCTTCTATTTACCAATTGTAAACGTGGGGCGGAATCCGATATAAATAGAATTAACCTACTAAACGCGAGAATATCTATAGTACTTTTCATTTGAATCAGAGTAATTATTATTACTCTATTTATAGCGTAATAAATATTACTCTACTTTAAAAAACTACAACTTGAGTAATAAAGTTATTCTAGTCCAAATGAGAATTAGGGGTTGTTTGGCAGCATTATGTTAAACTATTAAGAGATCTCACCAATTAAGAGCTATTCTCAGAATTGGTCAGCATATTTCTATAACTTACCCATTAAGAGACTACATAAACCATTAAGAGATGTTTTTAAGTGAACTAAATACACTCTACCTTTGAGCGATTCAAATGTATCATTAAGAGGTTACTAAACAACCCTTTACTATAGTTATTTTAGCGTGTATTACGTTAAAACATATTTGTATTTTATCCTAACATTGTAAACGTGAGTGTTCCAAGTAGTTCCTATCAATTTTATTGTTTCACAATATATTATTCACCACAATTTTTAATGGTGCCTCGACTAGGGCATGGGCGAAGCTTAATGAGGGCCGGGTTGCCCCGGGCCCATCGATATTTGACTCAAAATATTCTATGTTCCTTCACTTATATAATAATATTCCTCTCGAGCAGTGGCGGATACAGAATTTTTTTGTACGGGGGGCACAATATGGATCGGTTAAAAATGCATGAAGAAAAACGATAAAATAACTTAGTTCATTACAGAAAGGGATGGCGGCGCAACTTGTTGCCCGCCTACCTACTGTCCTTATGTAATATTCCTTCTAATTGTATGAAAAAGGATAAAATAGAAACTTGAATATAATAACGACATACCTCGTTTAGAATTGTCCTCTACGTGTTTTCATCTTTTGGAAGGCTCAATTACATCTTCATTAGTAACATTGAGATCCACTTCTACATCACAGATTACATAAGCGTTAATCATCACAAATACAATTGCGAAAACTTGACTTTATACGTTTTATCACTGAAAAACACATCATGCAGTTGCAACATGCAAAACTTAGGTTAGCTTTTAGGTGTTTTCTCATCTTCAAATTATACATTTAGTTTATACACAAAATATTCATATCAATAATGTTAAAATATCAAAATAACGTATTAGCTAGTGCACAATATGACAAAAGGGATTTGAATATCAATTTGTTTAATTATTTTACACAAAATGACAAATTCATTAAGGATATACCCAAGCATATCCACTGGCAATTTACAAAAGCATATACCACAGTAAAAACTCACTTTTTCTTTACAATATTATCTTCAAAGAATATCAGTTTTCAACACAACTACAATAGAGAGAACAGAGTGATTATGGAAAATTTAGATTAAAGATGGGAGGCTGACTTATCGGAATGGTTGACACCGGTTTGATTGTTAAACTTTGTGTCTCTTCGATCGGAATGGGTGGCCGCCGGAAACAGGTTCTGTCACTATTGTTCAATGACCGAGGAGTGGGGAATGGGTCTTCTACCGACTGTTCAGTTTACAGTTAGGGGTCTCTATTCTGCACTTCTGCTCTCTTTAGTTTTCATCTATTCATCTGATGTGTTGTGGCCTTGTGGGCACTAGGCTTTTGATTAGGGTGGGCACTGGGCTTTTTCATCAAGAAAACTAGATGGCACTAGGGCTTTTCCTATAGAAACCTATGTAACTTACGGTGGGCACCGGCCCACCTTCATTTGTGAGTGGCTCCGCCACTGCTCTCGAGTATAACATTTATGAAATAAAAAATATTACAAAAGACAGAATTTAAAAGAAAAAAATGTATAAACTTGTATGCAAGAAGACTTTTTATTAACGACTTATCATGACTAACCTCATGTCAATACTCTTCTCAACTCAATTTCACCATTCTTTCTGTTAAATAAAATTGCGAAAAAATCATTTTCCAAGTGTGTTCAATTCATCTTTTCATATTCTTATACCAGTCCAACTTTTGTCAGGAGCTAAATTGTCTACCAACATTAAACCTAAACCATATGAAACTCTATCATAAAATATCGTTACTATAGCTTATTTGGGTTCTATCGGGTTTGCAGTTTGAATTAGATTTAACGGTTTCAATATCAGCCATAGATACAATATTACCAAAATACAATGTTTCACATTTTAAATTTCAAAAATCTTTTTAATTTTGCTTCAAACTTAAAACGACATCGTATCATGCAAATAAAATAATACTTCACAAGAATACAACTGTAAAAGTCTAATGTATGTATAGGAAATCAAACTACAGGGAGGCAAACGTAAGTTAAGCTTGTGGGACCCACACTAACACACGCACGTACTCTCTCCACCCTATCACAACAAAGTCCGTTCTCTTTATTACACACACATTCCCTCATTACTCAACATATCGTTAATAACATCACTAAATTACCATTCTACCCCTTAAACCTCTCCCATATTCTCCCGCCCTTTATACCCTTCTTCGTCATTTTCACCAGTTAAACCCCCCACTCCACTCTCCTTCTCACCCCATTTTCGCTCCATCTCTCTCTCTCTCTATACTTTCTCTCTCTAAATACTCTGTAATGGCAATGTTAGAACCTTGCACCAAAACCAACCCAAACAGAAAACGAAAACAACGAATATTCGAATTCAGTAGTTTTTCTAAATCAATCTGTGACCTCTCAGGCCCATTCCGTGATAATATTCGATCATTTCTTAACGAATTCGGTGAGCAAATTGACCCACAACAGAACATATGGTCTACTCTGCTCTTATGCGAATCAAACGGCGTCGTTTTCCCTCTTTACACTATTGAAGAACACGTCACTGATCACTCTCCTCACCCCTTCTGCTACCACTGCAAATTCGTCGGTCAGTTTTAAGTTTTAAATTAATCACTGCTTATTTTATTTAACTAACCAAAACGATGTCGTTCTATTATTAATAACTTATTTTTGTTATTATTATTATTAATGGTATTGTTGTTCTAACTGGATTGTGGTTTAATGTAGGATGGGGACATCATTTTGTGAGTAAACGAAGGTACAGGTTTATGATCCCATCGTACGGTGATAAACAGTCGATGAAAGATTATGATCGGGTTAATAATAATTTGGTGTTTGATGATTCATCTGTGTTACATGGATTGATTCATTGTAATGGTTTTGGTCATCTGATTTCTGTTAATAAGTTAGATTTGGGCTCTGCTAATTCTTTAACGGAAGCTGACGTCATGAATTTCTGGGATAGTATTTGCAGTTCACTAAAAACCAGGTTTGTTTGTCATTTTTTTATATATGTTTTGTGACGTCATCATATACTCTGTTTCCAAACAATACAAATTTGCACTCTATAGTCGACTTTCGATAGAACAGTTTCTACAATGAGTATGAATTTACGTTGATTTTGTAATAATTTTACTATATTGTTAGTGTAATTTCATGATTTTGTCTCCATTTCTGTTTTATCAATAAATATGTTTACAAACAGTACAAATTTGCACTCTAAAGTTGATTTTGAATAAATATGATTGTACAATTAGTATGAATTTACATCGATTTTGTATTCGCTGTGTGCAGTTGATTTGAAGCAAATTACAATTTGTATGAATTTGCATCGAATTTGAATTCGCAGTTTACAGCTGATTTTAAGCAAATTTGATTAAACAATGTGTATGAATTTACGTCGATTTGAATTCGCAATGTAGAATTGATTTTAAGCAAATCTGATTCAAATTTGTATGAATTTTCTTCGATTTTGAATTTGCAGTGTAGAATTGATTTTAAGCAAATTTGATTAAATTTTTATGAATTTACGTCGATTTGAATTCGCAGTGATGAATAGATTTTATACAAATTTGAATAAAAAATTTGTGTGAATTTACGACAATTTTGAATTCGCAATGCGCAGTTGATATTAAACAAATTTGATTAATAAATGTGGATGAATTTTCCTATGTGCAGAAAGGTATCAGTGGCTGATGTTAAGTTAGAGAGATCAATGGAGTTAAGGTTAATTCATGGAGTGGCATTCAAGAATTCATGGTTTGGAAATTGGGGGTATAAATTCGGTAACGGTAGTTTCGGTGTTACAGAGGAGAAATACAGCGGAGCTGTGCGGTTTTTAGCCGAATTGAGCCTTGAAAAGATTGTTAATGACTTCAAAAGTGTTCACAATCGAAATAAGTTTCAACAGATAATCTATAAGTATGAAGAATATAGCGGATCGCGGTTGAGTACGTTGAGTGAGCTTATGCAGTGTGTTTTGGAGTTTAAGGAGAGTAGAGAGATTGAAAGGATGGTTTTATTACCATCAAGAAAAGTACCTAAGGTTGAAGATTATGCAACTAATGAAGAAAGCCGAAATTCGATGTGTTTGGAACAGTTTTTGACTTCTCTACTGGATGCAGACAGTAGGTGGCCTTCAAAGCGAGTTGAGTACTCGCTTGAAGTGATTGTGAAGTTACTGAAACAGAAGAATGATTCGATGTCAAGAAATGAGTTGAGGGAGAGTGCTCAACAGTTTGTTGGTGATACGGGGTTGGTTGATTTCGTGCTTAAGTCGATTAATGTGTTGAGTTTTGAGAATTACATTATTCGTCGGGTGGTCAACTCGTTGACTAAGTCAGTCGAGTTTGAGATTCGTGAGGCAGCGTATGATTCTGTGGACATGAAACCTGTGTCGTCGTTGTGGAAACTAGAGCCCCGATGGCCAAAACAGCGGCTTGAAAAGACGGCTAAAGTGATAGCAAATATTTTGAAAGATCATAAGGTTTTGAATCCTGGAAAGAATGGTGCAATGTCGCGTAAAGATTTGAGAAATATGGCTAGCAAGTATGTTGGGGACACTGGTTTGATTGATTTCGTGTTGAAATCAATCGATAATTTGCTCATCGGGAATCATATCGTTTCCCGTACGAAAAACCCGCTAACCCGTTTGATGGAATTCGAGATCCGAGATCAAAAGAGTGAAGATTTAGGTAATGAAGGAGAGGGAGATGTTTATGGAGATATGTTGTTTCTATATAAAAAAGTTCTGTTGGGTTACCCTTTGTGGAACTTAGTGAGTCAAGCGAGTAGACTCGTGTTGAACAGTAAATATTTTGTTAAAGAATGGGAGTTAGAGGTAGGAAATGCAGAGTTAATGACACTAACATGCCGGGTTTTACCGAGTTTTGACGAGTTGGACACTGAGTTGACTCGTCCACTGCCACCTGGCGAGGTGGTAATGGTGACACCGTGGATGACAATAGCCAATCTAAAAGAAGTAGCTCAGTGCGCACTAAGGGACACATATTGTGTGATGAACAAGTTTGTAGTTAAGCAAATTGGGGGATTAAAGGGGATACAAGACGAGATGGTGCTATCGTGTGCTGTGGAGGCGGGTGCGCACGTTTGGGTTAGAGGATATGGGTTAGACTTGGTTACGGGGCTAAGATACGAAGGGGGCGATTGGTACGCAGAGGAATCAAGGGTGGAGTGTGTTTGTGGGGCGCGTGAGGACGATGGAGAGAGGATGGTGGCGTGCGATGAATGCCACGTGTGGAAGCATACGATGTGTAGCGGCATAGTCGATGACGAACCCGCACCCGACGTGTTCGTGTGCGGTGAATGCGATGCCAAGAGCAAGAGTGAGCTCTTGAGTCAATAGGCTATGGGTTGGGATTGAGAGATGAGAAAGTGTATTTAATTAATTTATTTATTACTTTATATTACGATAAAAATATATATGGAATTAATTACAAGATTTGGTTTTGTTGGCCATGACTTGCTGTCCAAGCTGCTTCGCTTTTAATTTGTTTTAGGAAAATAAATCCAGATCAAAATGCATAAATGTCTTTAGAAAATATACACATAAAGGTGTTTTGACATGAAACATTGTTTATTTCTATTAATAAAACGATAAAACGCAACGAATTTAACGAGCGTCACAGATTTGTATACACAAAATCATTGACTAGTCAGCCAAGAAAAATATCGTAGGCTTTTTGGGTTCCATGATTTCAACCGTTCCTTCGATCATCTTGGCCACCTTCCCCATCGACGGTCTCATTTCAGGCCGATCCTGCAAACACCATATGGCGGTCTTGACCATTCGTGTGATCATGTCCTCATGGAGCCGACTATCATACGATCTCTTGATCTCCTTGTCCAAAATGTCCTCGATGTTCATTTCAACGTACACCTTATCAAACGCCCATCGAGGGAAGTACCAATCCTCACTGTCCATTTTCGAACCTTGTATGTCAAAATTGCGAACACCGGTGACAATCTCTAGCAACACCATTCCAAAACTGTAAACATCTGCTTTTGGTGTGATTTGATCGCTCTTTACCCATTCGGGTGCCATGTACCCACGTGTTCCACACATCTTTGAGTAGCTAACCATGTCTTCTTTCTTTCTAAGTTTTGACAACCCGAAGTCTGATATCTTTGGGCAAAAATCAGCCCCGATAAGTATGTTCTCGGGTTTGATGTCACAATGGAGTACCCATTCTAGGCACTCCTCGTGCAAATACGCAATTGCCCTTGCTACCCCTAGAGCTATACGGTACCTAATTCCCCAATCAAGTGTCGGCTTTCGTTCCAACAGCCTGCTTCCTTCGGCCTCTTCGTCTTCATTTGAATAAGCAAACTTACCCGAATGGAACAAGAACTTGTCTAATGACCCGTTTGGCACGTACTCGTAAACAAGTATTCTCTGGCCCTTCTCGGCACAAAATCCCCACAATCGGACTAAATTGAGATGGTGCATTCGAGCAATAATCGTGACCTCGGCCCAAAACTCGTTATCTCCACTCGTAACATTCTTTAAACATTTAACCGCAACAATTCGGTGATCGGTTAAAACCCCTTTATAAACATCACCAAACCCACCCTTCCCAACAACATTCGTACTCGAGAAATCATTTGTAGCTGCTTTAAGCTCGGCATAGGTAAACCGCTTCGGCCCACCCGCGGGCAAAAACTCAAGCCCGAACGTCCTAGCCATGTCTCGATATTTCACATATTTCTTTAGAAATACCCAAAAGAATGCCACCCCACTAATCAACTCGGCCGCAAACAAAGTCGCTATAATGGCGATGTTTCGGGTAGTTGACGATGACTCTTCGGGTGGGAACGGAAGACTAACTTGGACCGGGCACGTCGTCTCCAGAATGCTCGTCAAGCCCGTAAAGTTGGTCTTATCCCCTTCCGACTTATCCACCCGAAGAAAAAACGTCGCTTCGGTCGCGGGCGACCATATCCCGTAATACAACTTTTTCACAAGAACACAATACCGCTGCCCATCATACTTGTACCCGAACCCGACACACTCGGGGTTATTCAAACACCCGCGTTCACACATCGTAAAGTTCCACGCGTCGATATTCCATTGGTCCCCCAAACCCGACCCGCCACTAAAATTCACATAATCCAACTGCAAAAACTTACTATCCTTCCCAATAGTAACCTTCCTTCGACACCCTCCTCTACGATCCGTACCCGAATCCCGTTCGAACCCGGGCGGGCAATCGCAGACCGTCTGATCATAAGTATCCCCATACATACATATCGAGTTCGGCCCACACGTCCCCTTAACTCTACACAACTCTGGCAACGCCTGCCACACAACACTCCATTGACCCGACCCACCCGACCCACCCGAACCCGAATCGAACCCGTAAATCCTTAAATTCCCATCATCATCAAGCTTTAATCTTCTTAAAGTTCGATCACCATAATCAGCTGTAATAAACGACACACCGTTTTCCATATGAATCATCCCATTATCATCCAACGATTGAAACTTATTACTGGTTTGATAATAAGACGTCTCTTCATAACTTCCGTTAAACATCAAATCTTTCCCTGTAAACCGAAACATTCCATTTCTCACAGATAATATTATATTAGTAATATTCTGATTAGGAACAATTGTGTTCGTAGGGTAGTTAAAGCTACTCCAGTCTCCAAACACAAGGCTTCCGTCATCATTGAGACGGAGAGTCTGGCTACCGTTGTTGGATGACGTGGGTCTGCCCGGAAAAGTTTTTCCGGCGAGATGGAGTTCGCCGGAATTAGTTATTGTAACTGAGGATGATCGGTTGACCGGGAATCATCGTTGACCGACCAAATAGTTGTGTTGGCAGACATGTTTGAATAAAATATGGAGAAGATGAAGTTGTTGGTGGAGTTGGGTGATGGAAGGAAGCCAGCAGAGAAGATAGAGTTGTTTGATACAAGGAATCTGTTTTGTAACGGTGTCCATGGGAAGTCCGAGGTTGTAGGTGAAGTGGTTTGGGCGTACAAGGTTTGTGATAATAAGAAGAGGAGGAAGGATATTATTATTATTATTAGGGGGGATGGGATTGGCATGACGGCGGTGGTGGTGGTGGTGGTGGTGGTGATGGGAGGACTGTATTTAATAGTTAGGTGGGTGGTATTAATAAGGTAGGGGTGATCGACGGTTGATTGTCGACGTCGTATGAAGAGTTGACGGAAGACCGTTGACTTGGGGCATATTTTCTACACGGTATGTATGATTGGTCTAAAGTACTCTAAAGTCTTATCTATTGGATTTTTGTTTGATTAATTGGTTGATGATAATGTTCGTTGTTTCTACAGTCCTCCATAGCCGCCCCCAGGACCCAGGTTTAGAGTTCAGACAAGTATAGCCACTTGGGCTATAGCCCAGTGGTAGAGACTATTGTCTCTTGCGGAAAAAGCCAAGGGTTCGAATCCTGGCATAGGTGATTGGGTGTACCTATAGCCTATAGGTGATAGGTGATGTAATTAGCCGTTCAAAAAAAAAAAGAGTTCAGACAAGTTGCTATTAAAATCTTTTATTTATATAATCATAGTTTAAAATTATTTAGTGGAATATAGGACTATAGAAGTGACTGAGGGAGGTATTAATTAGAATCACTTTCAAATATTTTAATATATGCCAACGAAGCTTAATAAAATAGTCTTTTAACTACTCCCTCCGTCCCATTTTAAATGTCCTACTTTCCTTTTTTGTTTGTCCCAAATTAAATGTCTCTTTCCAAAAATGGAAATGTAATTTCCAGTTTTGCCCATAAAAGACAAAACACAATCACCACTTTTGAGGATATTATTGTCATTTTACCACATACAAACAAAAAATTTCTTAAAATGTGTGTTTTTGGAAGTGGGACATTTAAAATGGGACGGAGGGAGTAAAACGAAAGATTGCCAATGATCTCTAGCCCAGCTGGTTTGAGGTGGGAAGGTTTACCTCTTTGGAGGGTTCCTGCCCGGGTTTGGTCTCAGGTTCAATTCCCACGTTCCACCGAAAAAATAACCATTGGGTTTGAAAGGAAAAACCCGTGTGATTCATATGGGATTCGACCTTGGGCAGTGGTCGCTTTGCAACACGGGATTTACCGTTGAAACACTACTTTCCAAAAAAAACTAAAACGAAAGATTAGTTTGTGAACAATAAATATTGGTGGTACCTCCCGTGCTTATCTGCGGGAATTAAGACGGTATCGATTCTTCATGTAACAATATTGAAATTTGGTTGTTATTGGTTTGGTTTGGCTTATCACGCTACTGGTATTTGTTATAACCATCGAAAGAAAATAAAACTCAAATGCTAACACATGTTTTATATTGCTAGCATACGTTCGGGAACTAAGAAACACATAAAACTTTCCAAAGAAATTTGCGCAGGCTTCCCATCAGCATTGGTTTGTTTTGTTACAACACCATAAATACCGACACTCGACTCGACAAAATAAACCATACTTTATTTAAATAAATACTCAAGATTATTTTATAACAAAATGAAATTAAACTGAAGTTGAGAAGTAATTTAACATAGGTTGTTAACATCATTTGGAACGACTAACTTAGGGCAATGCTGCATGCCCCTTACACATGTTTCGAGATTTCCTCGATCTTTTAAAGCTCTTATGCTTCATTTGAAATCACACCACACAGTTGGTAGAGAGAGAAAGTGAAAAGGGTGAGAGAGAGAGAGAAAGTAACCACCACCACCCGGTTTACTTCGCCACAACCACCTCCTTCTCAGCTACCAGACACAACCACCACAACCTACTTTTAATCTCTACCACCTCTACTACGTGCCACAATCACCACTACCTCAGTTACCACCCATCTTTCTCTGTCATGAATATCACATGACGAAGGGTTTTTTTGCGCCAAAAGAAGTGTGGGTTTTAAGTTTCACACCCCGAATTTGTTTGCTCTGTCGATAGGCCATGAATTTGAATAGTTAATGAAAATCTTTGTAATTTCATGTATTTAATATGTGCATTTTTGTCATTTCTATTTTCCCTCATTTTAATTTCTGCCTAGGATAATGGAAAAACATAGCTTTACAAACGTGATGTACGCGTAAGTTATTTTACACAACATGATTTTGAAGGATGAAGGAATGACAATTTGTGAATATTAAGAGGATGATACACAACCAAATTATGAAGACATCTAAAGCAAGACAATTAAGCCAACATGAAATTTTTAACAGACAGACACATCACAATCTTTGAGCGGATTTGTTTGAACACATTTGAAATATTCTACGAGACAACAATGACGACAATAACGATGTGTCGATGACGAGGATTATAATTATTTTTTTATTAGATTTTATGTAATTAATTTTTGTTTTATTTAATATTAAATCTGTTTTAATTTACTTGTTTTGTTGTTTAAAAGGATAACTAGAAACCGAAAAATAAAAAATAAAGAAAATATCCCCCATAGCCCACCGCTTATGCCACCACTAAACCGCCAATTTTAGGCCTTGGAGGAGAATTCCCCTTGCGCTAAGGTGGATACCACATATCGTTCCATGTCCGCCTTAAAGACTTGACTACACCATGTAGTCTAAGGGTCTGTTTGGTACGAGGTAATGGAATGGATGAAAGAATGGAATGGACGAGGTAATGGAATGGACAAGGTAATAGAATAGATCATTACCATTCCATGTCTTGTTTGATTGCATGTGCGAATGAAAAAAGTATTACTTTATGTTGTTTGATAAGCAGTAAAAGAAGTAGAAATAAAATCAGTGATGAGTGCCTGAATGGAGGTGGTGGGTGGTCGTTAGTGGCGGTGATGGTGGGTGGTCATATGTGGTAGCAGTGGGTGGAGGTGATGGTAGCGACGGTGTGTGTCGTTACTGTCTCATCACATGCTCTTCGTTCATACATAAAAGAACCGGTAATTTAATGAAATACTAATTTTCCATGTGAGTTTCCTGCGTAAACAAACCAAATGTTCAGTGAACAGTTCGTGAAATGGTCGGCGGGAAGTTCGTCCGTGTTCGTTTAATAAATGAACGAGCACAAACAAAAAAATATGTTCGTTTCGTTAAACAAACAAACATGAACAGAGGTTGCGTTCGTTCATTTATGTTCGTAAATGTTCGATAACATGTTCGTTTATGTTTGCTTGTGTTTGATAGTTCATTTGGGTTTTTAACTGTTTATTTTTAATTTAAGTACTTCAAATTTCCAATGGTAGATTAAGAATTTTAAGTTGAATATGATAATTTTTAATTAACCCCCCCCCCCCCACTTCTATTTTCACCCCGTGAAAGCGCCTCACTTAGGCCTAAGCGAGACGCTTTCTTTACTTTTTAACTACCTCGGTACGAGGTCAGAAAAAGTTGATTTGTGACCCGAAGCGCCTCGCTTTGGCCTAAGCGAGGCGCTTCGAATAAAAAAACTTTTTTTTTTATTTTTAGGTCTTTTGAGTTAGTTTTTTGTTTTTTTTTAATATAATTATTGTAAAAAAAGTCTGAATGTATTACAATACTTTTGGAAGTTGAACGGACTCATCTCAACAAATGTTAAAATTGGGCTTCAAGTAATTTATTGGTAAATGGGCTGAACTTATATATGATCCCTTTCATGATGTTACAAATTATGGTGCGCTAATACTTTGGTTGGGCCCAAATGACAGATTCTGAATCAGGGAGTTACACACCAAGGCGGTGTCCATGTGGGCTGCTGTTTTGAAGCTGGCTAGAGGGGGAGTTCACGTCTGTATTCGGGTGTCTTTGTATGTTTGTAGTGTTTCGTTGTGTTTTGTGTCTATGACTAACTAACCATTATTAAAAACTGAGAAGTCGTACCACCTAGCCATGTCCAAATCCAGTGGTGAAGCTTGGTTTGCAAAACGGTGGTGGCCGGACTCAATTTTTTTCGATGGTAGTGGCAAATCGGTGGTGGCCGGACTCAACCCGGACTCAATTTAACTATGAAAATCGCAAATTTCTACCACTGCGCCAGAAAACAGGGGGGCCAGGGCCACCCCTGGCCCTTCTTAACCTTCTTCCCTGTCCAAATCCTATCTCTTTGCCCTTTTGACCATCCATCAAAACGATTCCGCCTTAATCTCCTGAATCAATTTTGTCGTCGCAATGTTTACATCTTTAAACACCTTTTCGTTTCGACTTAGCCATAACTTCCATAAACCCAATAAAATGAATGCATATATCGCCTCCTGCTCACAATCCAAGGCCCGATAGGACGTGATCAGCCATTTCCAGCTCCATTCCACACCGTTTATATAGCCCATCACCGATTTGAACACCGCTAATCGTTAATGTCTCTGCCGTTGGAATATTGTTATCCAACGTCCTCCAACCAAAGCAATTGACCTTCGCAGTCGCAATTTTGCTACAGTGAAATAAAGCGCCTTGAATGGACATGGATGGGCTGTCATTCAGCGCCTGACGAACCTCTTTAACGTAGAATTTCGCTGCTAGAGCGTCATGTTGTTATGTGGGAATTGGTTACTTCATGTAACATAACTCTATCGCGGTCTCATTTATTACAATTTAGATGTACAATTGCATGCTTGTAGCGCTTAATCATTTACCCATCACTTGTATTGATCAAAGTTATGTTTATGTAACTTTTTAATTTAATTTGTAAAGTAAATCAGCTTACATATTGTAATATTGGGGCCGAACTTTCTAACTTACCCTGTGGTTTCTTGTGTGTTGTTTGTTCAAAAACTTGACATATTTTAATTGTAACTTAGGTTAACAATAGTTTAATTCACAATCAATCGAATCTTTGTGTTATATATTTCATAATCATGAAATGAAACGCGTAATACCAACCACGTGTTATTAGTGGGTACGATACCCTAACTATCTTGTCGTCGGGTAGTCCCTTGACCAAATGAATTATCCACAACCAAAATAGTACGTCTAGAAATCGGAGGAGCAAACGACTTGAGATCAATCGACAAGTATATGAGATTATAAGCGACAATCTATAAGGCCCCCAAATTTTAATTCCCTCTAGTACATTGGAAATACACCCTCTGGTTGTATCCATCGTGTCAGATGGATACAACCAAATATTTGATATTCATATATGACCTGTTTTTTTCTTTTTCTGTAAAGAAAATATATGTGATATTGATATATGATAAAGTTTCTAACACTTTTATTTATGTTTTGATCATACATGACTTTATAGACATGAATATGTTTCTTAGATTATATTAAAATTCGATATAGAAACAAAAGTTAAAAGATAGGTGTGACATTCTATTAAATTCTAGTGTTAAGACATTCTTCATGAAAGTAACCTCTCTAGCTGCCGAACCAAACTTAACCTTTCCCCTCAATCACAAAAATGACTATAAACATATCACCAACACAATCACTGTCCCCAACTTTTTATTTAATATTTAAACATCCATGGCCTGCACCCTTATTAAACTCATCACCTTTCTTAAATCTTACTCACAATGGCCTGCACACTACATTACATTGTACACGACACATTTGGACACATCATGATCATTAACTATCATCGTAAACATCGTTCAGCCAGTTAGATCTTCTTTGTAAACAACGTCTGATGCCAGCAACCATAACCTTAACAACATATAAACATTCCACCACATTCCCTCTTTTTGTCATTAAACCATAACAAAGTGTCAAAGTGTTACAAGTTTCATTAGAGACCAAACATAACACGATGCATAAGCGGTTTCAGCGAGCGTACACATCTATTAAAGAAAACACATTCATAGGTTATGCAAAAATCGCTACGGTTGGGGGTTTTTGCGACGTAGATTTGATCGTCGTAAAGGCGACCTCTCCCGAGGACATACCTCTCCGTGATCGGTATGTCCTCCAACTATTAAAAATATTTTCGGTTTCACCACCGTCTTACCGCACTTTTGCGACAAGTTTTTCGCGAAGATTTAACAAGACTAAATGCTGGAGAGTTGCTTTAAAATGCTTGATCCTTCTCCACCGTTTGCTTCGTGCATTGCCTTATAACAGCCCGTTCCGAACCGAACTTTTATGGACACGTTCCAACGGTTACTTGTCGCTAAATCCATGCCCCTTTCGCGACACTTCCTCGTCGAATTCACAAGATTACACACATTTCATTTCTAACTATGCCAATCTCCTCAATGAAGCATTAGATTGTCTCACAATCGATTGTGTAGACACATATATCGATCCAGACGAATCAAACAACGACGAAAGCGATGAAGAACTCGAAACCCTAATCCCAACATATCCCGACAAAATGAAACACATAGGCGAAAAACTCGAGATCTTACCACAACTTCAAACCCTAATCGACCGAGTAATCGACTGCAAGCCACAAGGGGCAGCTGCAAGAAGCTTTCTAATACAATGTGCACTTAAATACATCATTCGTGACAGCTTCTATTGCTACAACAACTTTCGTTACGAAATAGTGACAGTATTAGATCATCTAATCCAACTTCCTTACAGAAGCTGCATGACTGCTTTCGGTGTATACAAAAAAGCCGCTATTCAAGCTGATGAACTATCCGAATTCTACGACTGGTGTAAATCGGTCGGGCTTTGCGGATCCTACGAGTACCCTTTTGTTGATCGGATCCCAGAGATCCAAATACAAGCTCTAGAGAGTTTTCTTGACGGTATGTGGCAGTTAACAGAATCTTCTTCTTCATCACCAATGGAGTCAACTGTTGCATCTTCATCAAGCTCATTGGAAGATGATAAGCCACTTGTGAGGTTTAATAATTGGGTACAGTTTGATGATCATGAAAAGAAAGAAGAACATGCATTGATAACATTTGAAACGAATGATAATAATAATAATAATGTTATGAATTGGGAAGTGTTGTTGGAAGCTTCGGTGATTCTTGCACCTCTTTTGGTTTCTGATAATTATTTCTACTTTCATGGTGATGGTAATGAGGGATTATTGAATGATTTGAATGAGGAAGATGGTGATGATTTGAGGATTCAAGTGTATAATCCTTATGTTATTAATCCCTTTTACTAATCGGATGATACTTATAATGCTTTTGCTTTATGGAATCCTGCAAAATTTTCTTGATAAAGATTTAATTTGTTTGTTATATAGATTGTGAGAATTTATTTGAGGATGTATTATCAACCTTAATGGAAAATATATATACTTGAAAAAAGTGATTATATTTGAATAAATAAGCTCTCTCTTTGAGGGATTTAATTTTACACGTAATTAGTGGGATTTCTGTGGTGTGAATGTGGTTGGTATCTGTATCGGTATCGGTTCACTTTCTTATGGTATCAGTACTTGCTATATCGACCAAAAGAGAAAACACAAAAATTAAAGTTGTGGAATGTCTAAACGATCATGGATATGCATTTTATATCGATCGGAAACCAAAACACGAATACTGATATCGCTTTTGGTAATACTGAAAGACAATTTGGACATTTCATTCTATGATAATTTTAATAATAAAAAAAAAACCATCAGTCATCTTCCCCCTTTTTCCCCTTTAAAGGTTAAAACCCTAATAACCTCACCACCCACACACACTCTCTCTCTCTCTATCTCTCTCTCTCTCTCCCTCTCTCTCTCTCCCCTCTCTCTCTCTTTCCCCCCGTTTCTCTCTCTAGAGTACCCTGTCACCATCAACCCCATCACCACGAAACAACTAATCACCACCACGCACGTTTTCAAGAAGCAGAAGGTTAGAAAGAGAAAGAGCGAGCTAGAGAGATGAAGGAGACAGTACGTGGATCTCCTCCACCACAGCGAGCTCCAGCGACCTTACAACTGAACAACCAACCACTCATTTCATCTTATAAGAGTTAGAGAGATAAGGAGAGGAGATCGAAGAGGAGAGAGAAAGAGGCGGAGTAGAGGAATCGGCGTACACAGTCTCCAGTCTGGTCGGGTCTGATTGCAGAGGTAAAATCCCCAAATTAACTCCTCCTCTTCCTTTGAATACATTCTGATATAGCCATGGTGGTGATGTTGATTACAGACGATTGTTGGTGGTGGTCTCGACGGATTATTGGTAGCAGTGGAGTGTACAGTGTTGAGTTTACAAACGATTGATGTTGAGTTTATAGTCTTGGGATTGAGTTTACAGACGATTGATGTTAAGTTTAATTATAATCTTGGGATCCGATGGTGGATGATGATGAGAATGGTTGGAGATAGTTGTGGTTTATACTCATTTTTCCTCCAATTAGCCTTCTAAACCATAAGCTTCTTTGGGTTTATACTCATTTTGATCCTCTGATTAAAAGCTCCGGTGGTGATGGTAACACTACTAGAAAACTAGGTATTCGCGACCGCATTTTCGGTCGCAAAGCGGTAGCAATTGCTCACTTGCGACTGTTTTACGACTGATAATGAAGTCGGAAAAACACACCCGACGCAAAAGGCCTATTGCGACTAAGTTGCGACCGCTGTTAGTTTTTGCGACCCACATTTTGCGACTACAAAAGCGGTCGCAAATATTGCGACTGTTTTCTTGCTTTGTGAAACTTGGTTTGTGATGACAAATTTGCGGCCGTTTTGCGATCGCTTGCCTTGCGACCGTTTTGCGACCGCTTGTTTTGTGATCGTTTTGTGACCGCTTGTTTTGTGAGCGTTTTGCGACCGCTTGCCTTTGGCTGCAAAATGTTCTCATTTGTTTGTTCTTTTAGCTATTTTCTATACATTACCTGCTTGCAATTGTTATATTTTTAATACTTACACATTCATAGAAAATATTACACTTGAAACATCAAATATCCGAGTTATCATAAAAAAAAATACATATTTAAAATAAAGTGATTATAACCTAACATTATTAGACGTTTTAAAACCCAACTTTTAGTGTCGCTTCAACCATTTTACATACTTCATTAGAATATTAAGATGTGCTCAGCCAAAGAATGAGATCTACAAGTCGTCCTTGAGCCAATTTAAAACTCCCTTTACCAGAGTCCTGCAGCATTTAGAAAGAAGCATATGTTAAAGATTCAAATTTTCATCATCCCCTACATTCTCCCTACAACACATTGCATGTACAAAGATAAAAAAATCAAATCTTTAATCAAGCAGCCCTATGCTCCTATGGATTTCTTATTAAATTTCCATATCAGTCAGTTAGTTATTAACTACATCTTCAAATAAGAAAAAAATAACGGGGCGAGGATACTTACCTCGTGATTACACCTCCCAACGCGCAGAGCATAAGGACATCACATTCCACAACTTGCAGCTCATCTCCATTCATCACGTCTACGCCCTCAAAC
Organism: Ambrosia x helenae; assembly: GCA_030844895.1. Lineage (NCBI taxonomy): Eukaryota > Viridiplantae > Streptophyta > Magnoliopsida > Asterales > Asteraceae > Ambrosia > Ambrosia x helenae. Next base: position 45,170 of record JAUTDX010000587.1, read on the forward strand.
CCCATTATGCATCCAGTCTTCTTTGTTGTGCTCAACAGCATCACGTATAGTACTCTGCAAAAAGAAGAAAAATTTTAATTTAGAGTTGCAACATATGATTTATAGATTTGCTAAGTATATTCGTGTCATGGGGTCCCACACTACACAACATGACTACATAATGGGAACCAAAAGGATGAAGAACCAATCCTCTTTTACAAGTAAATGGGTTGAATTCGCCTTTTATTGCATCTAATATTAGCAACACACAATGAACACAAAAAATATAGTATAAAAAAACTTCACCTCAAGGGCATCAGCACACCAGGAATAGCTGAAATGTCACCACCAACTACTTCAATGTAAAATCCATTTATTTATGCAAATAGCGAAGGAATAAAAAAGAATGTTTTACTCTATCCAATGAATTTGTAACTAAATTAATAGATCAAAGGAGAAAAGAACATACCTTGTGTCTCAAAGAAAACGATACAGCTCCAAAACAAGGAAACTCAGGAACTAGCAGCTTAAAAATCAATCTAAAAACCCCAGTAAATGCAATGTTCTTCACCTATATAATTGATGGGAAAGTTAGAATCTGGTCTGTTTCGTCTCTCCTCCGCAAGCTAAACCTAACAAGCTTATGTTATCTTGCACTTTAAAATAAACTTGAACAATTAGATAAACAAAATTAAATACTAACAAAATAAAAGAGATAATTGCCCATCATTTAACTAACTGATCCGTTTGAAGTCACCAACTCCTTTCACGCCAATTTAGATAGACCGGCCCACTTCACAGCCTTTCATATGTGAACCTAATCAATTAAGTCCAACATATTACATACATACCAAGCAATGTATGTTCTTTTTCAAAATAGATATAAAAATTTGGACAAAAATACGTAATACATGTTATATTATTGCAAATTGAGGCATATAACCGGTCAAATAAAGGCCAGGCACATAATCCAGAGAAAGGGTATAAAGCTCAGGGAGTATAAACAAGGAGTGGGGGCTGCTAATGGTTACAAAAGTTTACGCAACAATTCTAAATACTCTCATAGATACATAAATTTGGAAACTTGGAATACTGTACTAGAGTTTGTCACCAAAAAAAACAAATTATAATTTCTTTTACCTATCCTGGCCTGTCTTCATTTTTCTTATTTTTATTTTTATCCATTTTAACCCTCTATAAATGATACTCAACCCAAAAGAACCCAAACACTTGTATCTAAAGTCCAAAATAACCCAAATATAAGCGTATGGGAAAGATTTTTGCCATGTCTTCCATCGTAATGTTTAGTAGATGAAGGGTGAATCTTTTATACATGCTGATGATTCTTTTAATAATAGTTTCCTCTAATTCAAATTCACTAAGTTGTATTATGTTTCCTATATTTGCTGGAATAAGAAAACAAAAGTTTAGACAAAACATCTTCATCACCTAATTTTTTAATTTTAAGACAACACATCTTCTAAATACACTAGTCAATTACACATATAAGTATATAACAGATGAACACACCACACATTTAACAAACACATATCTGAAATCATCAATTAACCAGAATTGGAGTGCGGCAAATACCTTGATTCTTAAAATTTTGTCCTAGTTGAAGAGATGAGTTGGAGTGCGGTCCTGTATGATGTGGAACCATCGATTAACTAGACAAAATCAACGACTCCGTATCAACATGGGAGAAAGTCAATGATATGTAATAAATATCCTCTAAAAATACTAATCAAACAAACATGATTCTATACTATTGAGCCCTAACACGATCTAAACAAAAACAAACATGATTCTATACTAGTGAGCCCTAACACGATCTAAACAGAAACAACTATGATTCTACTACCAGCACGATTATGAAATTTTACTACTACCAACATGATTATACTACCAAACACGATCTAAACAAAAATATTAGCAATCTCGATGTAATCTGCATAAGAAATTAGGGCCAGACAAAATCAATGAGATTAAGCAATGAATTAGGTTTAACCACATCATATGTGATTTGAAACAGAAAGAGATGCAACATTTTATACAAAATAAAGATCAATTGAATTGTTACACATTCTTACAAACAATCGTGCCATATTAATATTAAACTAACAAAATCAAACCCTAGATCCGACCATATACACAAAACGAAATCAAGTCTTACCTTCACAAACTATCGAGATCCTCAGGCAAAGCACCACCAATCACAGAAGAGAACACGATACACACCAAAAGAATCAACAACGAATTAGGTTTAAGCACCAGAAGAATCAACAACGAATTAGGAATTAGGTTTAAGCACCAGAAGAATCAACAACGAATTAGGTGTGGAGAGAAAGTTAGAGAGAGAAAGTTGTAATTGTTGTTATGGAAGTATCTCTCATCGATCTCTTGTACTCTGTAATTTGATCGTCTCTTATATCTCAATTTTTTTGTAGCTGGCAAGTGGAGTGTGCCTAAACAAAATTAGATGGGTTGGAACGAGATATGTGGGCCACAAGTGATAATACCATTTTTTTTATTGTTGCCGACCGTTTTAGAAGGTCGCAACTTTTGATTTTTATATTCATTTAATATTTGCGATCACTTTAAACGGTCGCAACTGTATCTCTTTTATATTTGTCTCGTATTTGTGATTGTTTCCTGACCGCTATTCAACTGATTTGCGACTGGAAGTATGCGGTCACAAAATGTGCGACCCTTTTGCGACCGAATCTAGGTTGGTCTTTAATTTCGCGATTGTTTTGAATTCTGTCGAAAACCGGTCGCTAAATTTGTGACCGCCTTATGTTGGTCACAAATTTCAGTCGCAATTGCCTAGTTTTCTAGTAGTGGGTGTACAGATGTAGTGTTAGAGAGGTGTTTGTATATGGGTTTTGTGTATAATTTTTTTTGTTTTAATTTTTGGTTTTTTGTTTATGTGCAAAAAGAGAGTAAAAAAATTAAAAACAAAAATATATAGGTAAAATGACTACAATACTTCTGAGTTAACAGATAAAATAAACCCAGTTAATGAAAAGGACGAAAATAGCAATAAAATCCAAACCTCAGGGGTTCCATTAAAAAAAAACTTTTTGTACTGAAGTGACAACTGGACCAAACATCAAGGACGAAATTGGCACTTAACTCCAGCTAGTATTAGATATGTAAGTTCATCAATATTTCTTTGTAATTAATTGTGTTTGTTATAACTAAGATATGTAAGTTCATCAATATTTCTTTGTAATTATATTCGTTGTTTTCAAGCAAATACTCGCTATCTGGTTTCTCTTGTATCATACATTTTTTTTTCAAACCGTTCTATATGAATAATTTACAGTGTTTTAATAGTTGACTTGATTATTGAACAAGAAAACGCGTGTACAGTATGAAAAAGAACTCACTTTTGCGCGTGTTATTAAATAAATTATTTAGTCATTTAGATCAAAATAATTTAGTAAAGGCTTGGCACAATTCTAACTCTTATTTGTACACCCTCTTTTCCTAAACGTCACGTATAATATCATACGCAGCGTACGGGGTTTGACAATAAGAATATTGTGACCCTCTATGCGTCACGTGTAGGCCTATACGCCGCCTATAATGTCATACGCGGCGTATAGGGGATCTGACAATGAGAATGTTGTGGCCCTCAATGCGTCACGTCTAAACATATATATACGCCGCATATGGACCTATACGCGGTGTATAAGTTCTGACATGACTCTAGCTGATGCCTGATTGCATTAATAACGCGTGGGAGTTTGTACGACTCTCTATGCGCCACTTATAGAGTTATTATTGTGCTTGCATAGTGGAATAGTGGATAGCCTTAAGCACAAAGGAATATTGGACAAAACCTAAACAGGATGTGAACATGACTTAAACTGTGTGAAAGAACGGAAACTGTTTTTTTTACACAGAATAAACATTTTAAGCATGTTTTCTGTATTATTTTAAATGGTAAGATTAATGAAACAAGTTTTTTAAAATAAAAGATAGCAATGTGTATCAGAAATTTTATTTGAGATAATCAATTTTATTTTTTTGTTATTAAGATAACATCATTAAAAATAGTGTGTCTATCAACGGCAAAATCCCTCTTCATCCCCTACGCTTAAATCCAAATCACAAAACTTGATAAATTTAGTTGCTAATTTCTACAAGGTTCAATTTTGAGCCCCAATCGAACCGAGATTTTTTGGCTATGGGATTTATAAAACCAATCCGTAACATCCGTTGTGGTTAATTCAGTTCGTTTCGGTTAATTCAGTTCGTTTCACTTATTTGATCACCCCTTAGTCAAAGATTTTATAGAAAATATCGCTATCAAGCGATAGAGAATGAAGGGCAATATAACGTGTCCAATTGTTTCTAGATGAACGAGAATGCTGGTAACCATCGAATATGAAACAACATGAGACTTATCCTACAATCTAGAGGTTTGATATTTTCAATGAAACAAGCTATTTTAGTTTTCTTTGAAATTCTACATTTATTTTGTTTTGATATGAATGCAATGTGAAATCAGGAACATTTATAACTCGTAAAAAAAAGAGCTAGGGCTTTTAGAAAAAAAAAAAATCTTCGTTATTAATTTTTTACATGTTTATGAAGGCTTAGATTAGAGGTCAGGTGTACAAACCGTTGTTTTAAAAAATAGGTTTGGTTTTTTTCTCCAAACCGGTTTTTTAGGGGTGAGACAAATCGGGTTTTTTAATAACCGGTTCGGTTAACCAACCATTGGATTTTACAATGGTATCATAGTCACTTTTGTCCTATCAAGATGGTATGGGAGTCTATGTCAAGTAAGGGGCTGTTTGGTAGCCTCTTAATCAGCCTCTTAACCATTCAGATCTGAATCATTCAGCATTCAGACTGTTTGTTTCAGCATCTGAATGGAATGATTAAGTGCTGAATCATTAAGCTAATAAGGGATGCTGAATGATTAAGCTCTTAACCATTCAGAGCCTCTTAACCATTCAGATCATCTTAATGATTTAGCACTTAATCAATCAAACAGATGAGTCCCTTAAAAGAGGTGACTCTGATACCTTAAACAAATCTTACATTTTCCATTCACAAGAGTGAAAATAGACAATAAGAAATGCTTGATCTCAAACACCAATAACACATACCACATGATCTTCAACACAAAGCCGCGAATGAGAAGATAGATCCAAAACTGATTAACAAGTCCGATTGTACAAAGAAAACAACAATTCATAATATAGAACTAGAATTTCTTGACAACTTAATTTTAAGAATATGTTAAATGTGAATCTTACATAAAAGAACCACTAACATACTCATTTCTTTATACGAAAAGAAATAAAAGAAACCATAAACTGGATTGCAGTCTTCTGTTATAATCAAATAAAATTATACCCAATTCAACCAAAATGCCAAAAATAATAAAATGAAGCTTCCAATACAATCAATTGTGTACCCCAATGACTATATTTCTATATGCAAAAGAATGATTTTCTAACTATATTTTTTGTTAACATTTACAAATAATTAATGTTCCTAGTTCCTACAACTATCTTAGCTCAAAATGGTCTTTTGAGGTTCTTGAAATCAAGAGATTCAATACACTCAACTCTCCCTCTATGCAAATTCCACTCCTTTAACAAATCACAAGCCCTCTCCTTTGTTTTCAAAGAAGAACCAACTTGCAACAGCAACAAAATCTTCTGAAAAGCTCCTACTTGAAGTGCTTCAATGGCCACACCTTCTTCTCCTCCAATGCTCTTGGCATATTTACTCAACTTCCAAAGAATAGAAACCGAAAAGTCAGTTGCGATATCCGAAAGACGAAGCAGTTTCTTCACTAGCACGGGGACAGTTAGTGCATTGGCGTAGGCTTTCTCAAGCCCTTCATTGATGCTGCAAAGGCCTTCGAGTACGCCTAACGACTTTTCGCATACGCCTCTCGTGCAGTCTACAAGCATTTCCATGAGCCTTTCAGTTAAGCCCATTTCAATAAATCTTGTAATTAGCGTTTCCTTTTGGTTAAAAGAAGTTGATGGAGTGACCAAATGGTAAATGGCTAGTAATGAAGCATTTGTTGTAGTAGGGTCAATTGGCTCCATGATGAGTTTTGCTAAAGCTTCTATACTTCCTTCGATCTTCGCGAATTCTTCGAGTTTCGTTTGATTGGTTGAGAGGAGTTCTTTAAGTACCAATACCGCATTCCTTCGTCCCGACAAAGATCCAAACTTTAAAATCTTTACAATAGTATGTAAAGACAGGTTTGACCAAAGACCAGACTTGGTCTCTTGGTCAAACGGAAGAATCAGGGTTAACCCTGACAAAATTTCTTCCAAAACCAACACGTTTTCTTGGTTTTCATAAGAAAACGCCTCGAGTGTCTCCCTTAACACTCGAGCCGTCCCATTTGACACAATGCACTTCTTACTCCTCTCACTTTCTTTCGCCAAATCTTTTATCTTCACCACCAACTCCCTAACCCCCTCCGCGTTACCCTTACCCCTCATGGCCACAATCTTCGAAAGAATCCGAACCACTTGGCCCGAACTAACCGGGACACGAGGGGTCGGGATTCGATCAAACCCATACGACTTATTCTCAACACACCAATCTTGAATCATCCTTCTTATCGTATGGTTCGGCACGGGCTCAAGGCTTGTCACACCACACCGGTCACAGGACAAGTGTTCTTCCCATCTTCATATATCCATCTCTCTACATTCTCCCTATCGTAGGTTATTCCAGTCGATAAAGTCACTGGATCCTTCATCAATTCAAGCGATATCGGGCAGCGAAAAACCTCCGGTACGGTCACCTCAACCTCCACATCGGGCAGTTTGGTGTTCTTGATCTTGTTAGCATTTCTTTCTGCTCTTCGGTTCCTATAGGCAGAAATCATTTTATGGGTGTTCTATATTATCTTCAAAGATTAAAAAAAGTTTAAAACTTTAATGAAAATATGTAACTTTCTTAGAGAATATGAGTAGGGTACGTTTTTTTGTTAAATTTGTATGAGATGAAAGAATGTTATGAAGGAACGAGTTTTTTGTGGTCTTATATTTATAGAAAGAGGCAAACGCGGATTTTGAAAGTTTGAAAAGTTGTTGGTGGGTTAATCATAGGAATTGATTAGAAAATAATATTATTATATGATGTAAAAGAATAAAAATATTGTAGGCTAGATATAAGTTGCGGAAAGTTGAATGTTGACCACATGGAGTACTTGAAATTTGAAGTTTGAAAGGGTAGATTAGAAACGGTTTGAAAGAAGAAGTGGTCAACGGAGATGGTATTTGAAGTGGTAGGTGTGTCATTATATGTTGACAAGATTATAAAACAATAGTTATATAAATATTTGTTAAAATCACACAAAAAAAAGGAAATTAGATTTATTGATGTAAAATAAAAATATAAATGATAAAAGGAGTTGTTCTAAAAAAATTAAGGTGATGTACAACAAATATTTGAATAAATATTATGTTAAACTGTACTATTTAACTACAAGACCATAACCCACTTAATAAAAAAAATTAAAACAAACTATTATTATTTTGTTAGTTCTAAACAGAAAAGGACTAAGTCATCTCCAACATTTACTCTATTTTAAGACTTGCTACTCATTTGAAGTTTGAGAGTATCTTTGGCAAAACTAACTGGTAGCTGGCAGTTGTAACTGATAGTTGTAGTGTTTAAGTTATATTTAGATGTTTGATAGAGTAGTTGGAGTTTTTAATAATATATATAAATTAGTCAAAATGGGCATAACTAAATATAATCTAGAAATAAATTCTGTTAGAAGGTTACTTAAGTAATTTTAAATACTAAAAGCTTGTAGCTTCTTTTAAACGCTAGTAGTAGGAGTGTTTCAATATAGAGTTTTTTTTCTTAACCTAAAAGCTTTAAGCTTCTTCAACAAAACAAAACTTTTTATTGATTAGGCCCTGTTTGTTTGTGTCTGATTGAGGCCAATCAGACCTCAACGTCTGATTCGGTTAGAGGATAGATAGCAGAGGGTGTTTGGCCGATTGGGTCTGAATGGAAAACTCGTCTGACCGTGGCTCTTAACGGGTCAGACTTGGATACAAGTCTGACCGAATCATACTTCGAACCTGCTGCTGCAGCGAGATGAAAGGGTTGCCTGAGATGGTGAAAATTCCAATCTCCGGTGAGAGGGTGGCGGCCGGTTTAAAAGAGAAGATGGAGTTGAAGTGTGAGAAGGGGTTTTATTGTTGGCAAATGTTAACCATTCAGATATACAACCAAACATCACTTACCCATTCAGCACTTAATCATTCAGAACTCCTTAACCATTCAGACCTCTTACTGTGTCACCGCTTATCCATTCCGAAAGTTGGCAAACGGCCCCGTAGTCTTAAAAAAAGGTCTGTCTATTTTATGTATTTGTAAAAAAAATTTAACCCGCAAAGTAACTTAATTATCAAATTTCTTATCCTTATACTTTTTTTTGAACGGCTATTGGTGATGGCGGTGGAGCTCCGCTTACACCCCGGGCCATGCCTGTACATGTAACCTGTCCACCCAGGATCGGGGTTCTCCCCCAGGTGAAATCCCCAATGGAAGGGAGAAACCGCTTAAGGCAGGGATCGAACCCAAGACCTTGAGGGTGAAAACTCCCACCACACCTCCCCATAACCAATTGGGCTATGGCTCATTGGCTCTTATCCTTATACTAATCATTAAACCATGTTATTACATATTTTTGTCGTTTAAAAAAACTATATTTCTAAAACCAAATATAACTTATAGGTAAAACTAGAGTATGTGTTTTAAATATATTATTATCATTTTGTTGACTTTTTTTTTCCAAGAAATGGGCCGTGTAAGCAGGTTTGCCTGAATACCTGTATTTTAGTTGTCCGCATTTTGCGCGTGATTTCGCCCTCGCCTACGCACGCGCATAAGCAACACAGACTGTGAGCATCCAAATATTCCATCTTGTTATGTTTTAAATTATAATAATGAAGCAAGATATTTATAAGAAAATAAAAATGAAAACTCGACTAACTCTTTTTAATTTTTAACTCGTGAGATTTCTCCTCACAATGCTCCGGGAGTTCGATCATTGACGACTCTATTTGTTAACGTCCCAAAAGTTGTGTCATGTAACACCAAAAAAATGTAATAATATGCCCAAATGAATATCGACACGTGTTCCAAGAAAACCGATACCAAGTCTAATAATACCGACAGTAACGATGTTGTTCGTCAGTGCCGGTTCGGTTTATTACAGTATATTGTTTATGATACCAAAAATACTGTATATTGAATTCAACTACGTTTTGATAGTCAAAATTATATTGTAAATAGATTTGGTTAAAATTACAATTCTAAAATGTTCACTAACTGGTATTATGTTCTAGCCGAATTGAGATTTTATGGAACCTAAAACTTAATATGTAATTCAGAACAGTTTTCGGTTTAATTGGTTTAAAATCAAGTATTGAACACCCGTTCAGTGATGTTGTGTATGAGATTATTATGACTTATGAGGGCTTCAAAGAGCTTTATTTAGAAGGAAAAAAAAAGGAAAATCAGAAGAAGTGTTGTCATGTATGTTGGGGCGATTTTTTCATCCTTCACACCACTGGCAGTAAGGTGTGTTGTGAAGGGCTTTATTGGGGGCTACAAGGAAAAGAGTAAACTGTATGGATGGTCCTTGTGGTTTGCATGAATTGCACCGATGCCCCCATATATTTTCAATGGTCCTCAACGTTGACATTTTATAACATTTTAGTCCTTACCTGCTAACTTCGTTAAAATTTTCAGTTAAGTCAATGTAAAATGACTAAACTACCCATAGGGACCATCCGAGCAGTTTAATCTTATATATTTTCTTTTCCAAACTACCACCACCATCACCTCCACAAACCACCATCACATCCCTATCTCTGCCATCACCACCGCCCTAAACCCACCATCACCGTCGCCCTAAACAAATCCAAATCTTGAATCGTGTTCCCTTCAGTATCTGAACCGGCTACAAGCAACAAAACTAGTAGCTCCTCTTTACCTACCTTCAATAATCATCCACAAACGAGTTTATGGTGGTTTCCCAATAAACAGCAACACCACCGTTAGTTTGAATACAGGTCAAATGTGAATCCTCCATCATCATCATCATCATCATACTCAGTTAATCTCACTTATAGCAAAGCTAAGGTAGGGTCTGAGGATGGTAAGATGTAGACAGCCTTACCTCTATCCCCTGAGAATAGAGAGGCTGCTTCCAGTGAGACCCCCGGCTCGATGTGGTTTTGTATCAAGCCTTGGACATAAGGCACATAACACTTAGCAATCGGGACAAACTCGATTGGTGCATGTACCCCTTGTCTTTTGGCTATCAACGCCACCACATGATGCATGATTAACGTTAAAACTAGTGCAACTTTACTTTTGCCCCCCCCCCCATGGCCACACATATATACATTATATGCGCACACCGTAAGTGGGGCGTAAAATGTGAATCCTCCATGTGAATTATTATTTATTAGGCCCGTTTTTTTTTTGGCTAAAGAACCCAAATAGCACATCCTTAAGATTTCAGAAGGACACTTCACTCCTTGCTTTTAATGTTTGTGAATCTGAACTTAGTTTAAGAATGGAGCAATCTTAGTCGTTAATTTTTTTTCTCCCGTATGCACTTTGCATCAACAAACTGTTAACTTTTCTACCAGAAAGGATTGAAACTTTATTCAAGAACAAAAAATACAGAAACCCTAACAGCTGTTCATAAAAGATGAACAGCTTTACAATCCAATCTATACAAACTCTCTAATACAATAGACACTTGACTAGAACCAGGAGATCATTAACACAATGATCTATACTAACACTGAAACCCTAATCGTCTATGAGAGAGATGAAGTACACGAGAACAAAGAGAACAAAATATCTAAACTCGTTAAAACTGATAAAGTGACGACTGAAGCTTGTTTATATAGCCAGTCTCTAGGCTCGGGAAGAAACACACCCGAGCCTATGAGAACCCTACGATCAACTCAAAGAAACACACTTGTGATCAATCCCAGTCGTCCAATCTTCTAACACGGATCGCCACATAGGCTTGTATCCAAAGATGTAAGCTGGGCCAGACTCAACATGTGGGCTCTCCTTCGTGGGCTCTCCTTCGTGGACTTGTTGTTTGTTCCTCAAAGCTTTACTGGACCCGAACTACTGGACCTGGACTATCTACTGGACCCGAACTACTGGACCTGGACTATCTACAGACCGGACCACAACCTGCAAACAAACAACTTATGCAACAAAATAAGAAACTATTCTTATAAAGAAAAAAATTGATATTAAAAATATAATGTATATATTTTTAACACCCCCTCTCAATTTTATTGTTTGAACACATCTAACATTTTAATTTTTTCACAAATCTTTTGATGTTGATGTGTTAATAATCCTTTTGTAAAAATATATGCTAATTGTTCCTCAGAACTAACTTTAGCAGTTTTGATTAAGCCTTTTTGAATATGTTCTCTTAAAAAGAATAAATCTAATTCAAAATGTTTTGTTTTATCAAAGAAAACAGGGTTAGCTGCAATTGATAATGCAGCTGAACTATCACAATTGAGAATAATAGGAACTCTAACACTGACCATGAGTTCTGACATTAAATTTTTGACCCATATTAACTCACATACAGTTGCACACATGGCCCTGTATTCAGCTTCTGCTGAAGACCTAGCCATTGTGGCTTGTTTTTTACTTTTCCATGACACAAGACAGTTTCCAATAAAGATGCAAAAACCTGTGACAGATTTTCTACTATCTACACATTTACCCCAATCTGAATTTGAAAATGCTAGTAAATCAAAGGTATCATGTTTAGAAAACAAAAGTCCTTTTCCTGGTGAAGATTTTAAGTACCTTAACAGCCTTAATGCTATTTTCAAATGTCCTTCACTAGGTTTATGCATAAACTGACTTAAGTAATGGACAGCATATGAAATGTCAGGTCTTGTATGGGATAGATATATCAACTTTCCAACTAGTTGTTGATATCCTACTATATTCCCCAAAACTTTATCCTTATTTAAAACAATATTAGTTAACACACTATTTTGTTCTATAGGATTAGTTACTGGTTTAGCACCTAACATTCCATATTCAGCAAGTAATTCTGTACAGTATTTTCTTTGTGTTAAACACAAACCATCATCAGTTTTTAAAACTTCAATTCCTAGAAAATATTTCAACTCACCTAAATCCTTTATAAGAAATTTAGTTTTAAAACAACTTTTAACAAGTTCTATTTCCTTTAAAGAATTTCCAGTAACAATTATGTCATCCACATATACTAATAGAACAACAAACACATCATTACAACTTTTAACAAACATAGAGTAATCACATTTACTCTGAACAAACCCAAACTCAGTTAGCACACTTACTAACTTAACATTCCACATTCATGGAGCTTGTTTTAGACCATAAAGGGACTTTTTTAACCTACAAACCTTACCAGTAGGTTCATTAATCCCATCAGGAAGTGTCATATATACTTCCTCATTCAAATTCCCATAAAGGAAAGCATTATTTACATCAAGTTGGAAAATTTTCCAACTATTTTGTACTGCTAAGCTAATAACACACCTAACAGTGACCAATTTTACAACAGGGGAGAAGGTTTCCTCATAATCTACACCTTCTTTTTGGCTATATCCTTTGGCCACTAGCCTAGCCTTATATCTATCAATTTCCCCTGTGGACTTATACTTTATTTTATAAATCCACTTGCACCCAACTTTATTTTTACCTTTGGGCAGATCCACAATCTCCCAAGTATCATTTCTATATAATGCATCTAACTCTTCATTCATAGCCCTTACCCAATTTTCATCTTTTACTGCTTCATAATAGTGTCTAGGTTCCCTAGATTTATCTAATGTAGTAGAAAAACATTTATTTTCAAAAGATAGGTTAGAAAAATTGACTACATTTTCCAAACCATATTTCACTTTTCCTTCTATAACATAATCAGTATATTTATTAGGAAAATTACTATGTCTAGTAGACTTCCTAACACTATCTTGAATTATGTCACCCTCAGATTGGATGGTTTGTTCATTATTAGTATTCACATGATCTGCCTTACCAGCATCATGAGCAGTGTCTGTAGGCTGCTGTAAACCAGCCTTGCCTTTATCAGAACACTGTTGGTCTGGTTGCAGTGACTCATGTGTTCCTAACTCATTCTTACCTATATCCCTTTTTTCATCATCGGGATCATCCTCATTCAAGAAGTGTTCAGGTTCTGTGTTTTCAAAATAATCAAAAAAGTTTAAATTGTTAACTGTTTTATCAACATTTGTATCAAAGTTTTGATAAACATTTGTTTCTTTAAATGGAAAACAAGTTTCAAAAAACTTTACATCTCTAGAGTATAAAATGGTTTTACTATCTAGACTGAAAGTTTTATAACCCTTTTTCTCATGAGAATATCCTAAAAAACACATTTTTCAGCTCTTTTTTCCAATTTATTTGACTCATTTAACACAGTACAAAAACACAGACAACCAAACACTTTTAAATGATCTAAGAAGGGAACAAAACCATATACTAACTGATAGGGAGTTTTTCCACCAAGCACAGATGAGGGAGTCCTATTAATTAAATACGAGGCAGTCAGAATACAATCAGTCCAAAACTTAACAGGCAGGTTACTATGAAACAATAAAGCCCTTCCAACATTTAACAGGTGTCTATGTTTCCTCTCAACAACTCCATTTTGTTGAGGGGTATAGGCACATGTGGTTTGATGAATAATCCCTTTTGATTTACAAAAAACTACCATTTGATTATTCACAAACTCTGTTCCATTATCAGTCCTAAGAATCTTAACAGACTTGTTAAATTGATTTGACACAATGTTTACAAAGTCTTGTATGTGACCAAACACTTCTGTTTTAGTTTTCATAATTAAGACACACCCACACAACTCTAGAGAAGTCATCCACTATTGTTAAAAAATATTTGTTACCCTCTCTATCAGCCACCCTGTAAGGTCCCCAAACATCTATATGAACTAATTGACCTAATTGAGTTGTCTTATGTTCACTTAAAGGAAAGGGTTCCCTGTGTTGTTTTGCCTTATGGCAAACTTCACAGGGATCAGTTTGATCATTTATTTTAATGTTAAGACTTGAACTTAGGACTTTAAGAACTTGGTTAGAAGGGTGTCCTAGTCTAGCATGCCACAGATTACATTCATTTACAGAATTAAAACACACCTTAGACACAGAACCAGAGTTACCACACATATACAAACCATCTGACTGATCACCAGTCACCAGGACTTTCTTTGTTGACAAGTCCTGTAAATAACATCTTTTTTCATCAAAACCAATAAACAATTTGTTATCTTTGGCTAACTTATGAACTGACATTAGATTGACTGAGTATTCTGGAACTACCAAAACATCTTGTAAGATTACTTCATTTGACAATGTAAGTTTACCAATTTTAGTGACCTTTGCAAAAGTACCATTTGGATGCTTAACTCTAATGTTTAGATCAGATACATCCACATAATCAAAGAGACCTTTATCACTATTGACCATATGTTCATTGGCTCCAGAATCCACAATCCATCCAATACCAATTAGTTTCCCATTACTACTGGTGAAACAATATACTTTACTATTAAACACAGAAGCACAAAAAACCCTACCAGACAAGTTGCAAGACTGTGAAGGCTCACTAGACTTCTCATGCAAAAGACTTAACGGTTTGGCAACTTGATCACTAGTCAAACAAGCAGCAGAATTAGAATCAGATGTAGTGTTATTACTAGCAACTGCCTTCTTTGCAGGATTTCCTCTCATTTTTGCCCATGGAGGATATCCTACAATTTCAAAACACTTATCAACTAAGTGTCCTGTCTTGTTACAGTGTGTGCATTTCAAAGACTGATTACCACCCTTACCAACCCTTCTATTATTGTTAAAACTGCTATTACTAGACTCACTTGCCTGATTACTTTTAGCATTAAAACCAACAGTTTGAGTCTTACTTCCTGTGCTGGAGTTTCTATGAGATTCGTCTCTAGAAACCACAGCAAAGGCTTCCTTAACAGAAGGAAGTTCAGATTTAATCAACAAGGTTGTTCTTACATTTTGGTAAACACTATCTAATCCCATAAGAAACTGCATTAGTTTTATCATGTGATTATAGTTATTAAAGTCTTTAGAAGCATCACACACACATGAAGGCAATTGCAGTTTTTGGTCAAGTTGTTTCCACATAACATTCAATTTATGGTAATATTCAGAAACTGACATTCCATTTTGACTGAAAGAATTAATTTTTTGATATAGATCAAAAACAACTGAACCATCTATTTTGTTATATGTTTCCTTAAGATCTCTCCATACTTCAGAAGCTAGTTTAGAATATACTTGACCTAAATACAGTTCTTCAGAAATAGAATTCAAGATCCAAGTTAACACCACAGAGTTACATCTTTCCCACTGCCTAACTAGCACAGGATCATCATCAGGTTTTTCACATTCACCATTAATAAATCCTAACTTGTTTTTAACTTGTAAAGCTAAAATCATGGCATTAGACCACACAGTATAATTTTATGTACCTTTTAGCTTAACATTTACAATAGTCACATTAGCAGAATCACTAGCATGTAGATACAACGGATCACTAGCATCCAGTTTGCTGACTAAAGTAACATTTCCTAATCTACCATCACCAGAATCACTACTAGAATCAGCCATGACAGTAAATCACACAGGAAACACAAGCAAACAATAACCAGTACACACAGGTATACACAAGAAACAAAAACAACCAGTACACACAGGTATACACACAAGAAACAACCAAAGAATCAACCAAGACACAGGCGAAGCCACACAGGTGTTCCAGATCGTTGGTTCGTCACTCTTGGTGCCAACGCAGGTCCTTGTGTGGGAGCCACCTAATCTAGACCGACCCTAAAGCTAAAGCAGGGACTCAAGCCCTGATCTGAGACTCCTTAGGACAACTCTAAGAAAAACAATAACAAGAATCAGAACGATCTCACCAATAGGACCCAAGTTAGGGTTATTACACCAGAGAGCAAGAAGAAAACAAGCCTCCAACGTTCACCAGACTGAAACTCCTTTATACTAACCCAAGAACCCTAAATCTAGGTTTTTTAAACCAGATCTATGATTCAGATCTTCAATCTTGAACAGAGGATTCTTCAGCACAAACAGCAGCGGAATCAAATACTCGATCAACAGAGCTCAACCATGAGCTCTGATACCATGTTAACTTTTCTACCAGAAAGGATTGAAACTTTATTCAAGAACAAAAAATACAGAAACCCTAACAGCTGTTCATAAAAAGATGAACAGCTTTACAATCCAATCTATACAAACTCTCTAATACAATAGACACTTGACTAGAACCAGGAGATCATTAACACAATGATCTATACTAACACTGAAACCCTAATCGTCTATGAGAGAGATGAAGTACACGAGAACAAAGAGAACAAAATATCTAAACTCGTTAAAACTGATAAAGTGACGACTGAAGCTTGTTTATCTAGCCAGTCTCTAGGCTCGGGAAGAAACACACCCGAGCCTATGAGAACCCTACGATCAACTCAAAGAAACACACTTGTAATCAATCCCAGTCGTCCAATCTTCTAACACGGATCGCCACATAGGCTTGTATCCAAAGCTGTAAGCTGGGCCAGACTCAACATGTGGGCTCTCCTTCGTGGACTTGTTGTTTGTTCCTCAAAGCTTTACTGGACCCGAACTACTGGACCTGGACTATCTACTGGACCCGAACTACTGGACCTGGACTATCTACAGACCGGACCACAACCTGCAAACAAACAACTTATGCAACAAAATAAGAAACTATTCTTATAAAGAATAAAATTGATATTAAAAATATAATGTATATATTTTTAACACAAACATACTTGCAGTTTGATTCAACGCCGTCACCGTTTCCGCTGCCCGTGTTGTGGTTACGAATTTGGGATTCTTATTTAGGAATTGAAGCAACTAATAATTGATAGATGGATTAATGAAATGAAATGAAATGATAAAGTTGTATTCTCCTTAAAATCTATCCAGACCGTTCAAATCTTTTGGAGGATCGATAATTAATAGATTGATGAAGTGGAGGTGTTGGTGGTGGTGGTTTGTGGGGGAAGATGGTGGTGGTAGTTGGGGGTTGAGAAACATAGAGATAGAAGAAAGTAGGGGTGTTCAGAATAACCGCAAACCAAACAAAAACCGAAAACCGAACCGTAACCGTAACCAAAAAAACCAATCCGAACAACGAATTTGGTGTTTGGTTTGGTTTTAACCGAAACCGAATTGTTAATTCGGTGTTTGGTTTGGTTTTTGGTTCTACATTTTTTTATTCGGATAACCGAATAAACCGGTAAAATAATTAATTATTAAATAAAATAATAATATTTAATAAGCCATATATAATATATAAGCCCAAAATATTAAAGGTAAGCCTAACCCAAAATAAAGTCCACCTATTTATAAGTAATATTCAGAGTATAAGTCTAGTATCCAAGTATATGTTTCTCCATGATTGCATCAACCGTTGGTCTGATTATCAAGCTACACGATTTATATGTTTAGTATTAATATCTCTTTATTTTTCGTATGCAGGTTCACTAGAGTTGGAGAAAGATTTAAGTTTGAAGTTTATTTATATTATGTGGAATTGGCAAAGACTTATTTACTATTTCTAATTTCTATGATGTTTGGGTTTGCGTGGTTTGAATTTTTGGTTTATATTAATTGCTAACTTTCTATTCGGATTTCGGAACACAGAGGTATATAAGTTGGAGAGAAAAAAAACTTCGTTTCAATTTGGTTGAATTTGGTTTAAACCGAAACCAAACCGAATTCATTTGGTTGAATTTGGTTTGGTTTCCATATTCCTAATTTGGTTTGGTTCGGTTTTTGGTTTGGGGTATAAAATTTTGAAAACCGAATAAACCGAATCGAATAAACCAAATAAACTGTAAACCGAACCGATGAACACCACTAGAAGAGAGAGCAGAGACTTTATAATATCTTTTATTTTTATTTTTTTAAAGAGGGGTAACTTAGTAACTTCACATATGTTTAACTGAAAAACTTAACTTTCATCTTAGTCAGAGACCATCGATGAAACAAAATACAAACCACAGATCCCATACGTGTAATTTCGAAAGGTTGAGGAGCAGAGTTTAAATTTGGGCAAATCACAGGGACCATCCGTGCGGTTTACTCAAAGGAAAAATGACAACATAAATAAATAAATAAAGATTTTTATCCAAATTCTTTTTAATATCTTACAAATTTTACACCTTTTAAAAGAGTTTTAGGATCGTTTTATTAGTTTCATCATGCCGCACTCACGCCCCACTGGGGTGGTGTTTCACGCCCAAAAAGGCCGGGTGACATGGGGGCGTTAACCAATAACGGATATTAAATTCGAAGCTGATACACTAAATGATTAGATACTGTATAAAAAAAGTCTATTTGTAGCCTCAAATCCTCAAACAATATACTATTAATTTGTAATTGTTGCGTATCAGTATATAATGTCAAAATATATAGTAACCAGATTACTTCATATTATAGTATAAAGTTCTTTTACACTAACCAAGTAACCATATGGGCATATTTTATCTTCGTATTCATTTCTAGGTTAAGTTATAATAGATCAGATTACTAGGCCCACTAACTTTAATCCTTCGCATTTAGTTATTGGGCTCTAAGGCAGCCCACTCAGAAAAGTTAGAAGTTTTAATCTTAAGTACCATTTAATTTCACGCTACAACTAGTCTATCTGCTATCATAATAATAAATTAATAATAAAAGAAAGAGAAAATTACAATTTTTGTCCTTTAAAAATACCAAAACTATGGACTGGGTCCTTTAAAACTTTTAGTTTCAGTCTTTATCCTTTATATGAAAAGTTGGAACGATTTTTGTCCTTTACACTTAACCCAGTTAGTATACCCAGTTAAGTCACCCCACGTGCAATGCACGTGAGGGTATAAACGTAATTTTACCACCCATTTTAATCCCTTATAAATGTCTGATTTATTAGTTCCATCTCCCCCAATTTACATCTATTCTACAATCAATCAAAAACCCTAAAATCAAAATCCCTCACCAACCCTTGCTTGAAAACAATATAAATCAGTACCACAATTTGTTTTTCCAACGCCCACACAACCGCCATAAACACTACAACAATTGCTCACCATCGCCTGAAAACACATCTCCTAAAGTATAGAACTGAGAACAAAGAAGGGTGGCAACGGTTTTCATCTCAATCTTATGACTACCTCTCAGATCTAGGTTTTTTGGCCAGCGTTTGGTCTTCATTCGGTCTAGCGACCACCTACCCCTAAACTCCAAACTCATCAAGCATCTCCAATCGATTGGTTTGGGTGCTTAAACCCAAATGTGGATAAAGCTCAATCGATGGATGATATAAAAGTTGGATTCAAAATAATGTCGGCGTTAGTGTGGTGATTATTGGAAGTGATTGCAGATGTGGTGGTTCAGGGATGGTGGCAGTTTTAGCAGAGGGGTGTGGTGGTGGTTCATGAGCTAGATCAGAGGATTGTTATGAGGTTCCATACTTCCATGGTGTGGTGAATGGAGTCAGGTTTTGTTGAAGGTTTTAGTGCAGATTCATGTGTTTTGGTGTAGTATGCATAAGTTTTGTGTTTGCAGTGAAATGTTTGGTTAATGAGTTTGTTTTTTTTAGTTTGGTTTGTTCTAGTTAGCATCAGATCTGCAGATAATGGTTGATTAATGAGTTTGTCTTTTTAGGGTTTTTGATTTATCTTTGAATCAGATTTTGGGTAATGAAGTGATAAATCAGATCTTACAAGGGATTAAAATGGGGTAAAATTACGTTTATACCCTCACGTGCATTGCACGTGGGGTGACTTAACTGGGTATACTAACTGGGTTAAGTGTAAAGGACAAAAATCGTGCCAACTTTTCATATAAAGGATAAAGACTGAAACTAAAAGTTTTAAAGGACCCAGTCCATAGTTTTGGTATTTTTAAAGGACAAAAATTGTAATTTTCTCTAAAAGAAAAATAAAATTATGGGATAAAAAAAAATTCAAAATGTTTCCTTTCAAGTTTAGAGAGTGTTTGAGATTGAATTTGGAAATAACTTAAAATAAAACTGTTTTTTATTTTAGCTTTTTGAAAAAAAAGTAAGAAGTTGTTTTCTAATAATCATAAAAACATGGCTTTTTAAATAGCTTATGGCATAAAATCATTAATCTACCCCCATTGCCGCCACCCACCCTTGTCACTTGCACCCCCACCCATCGTCATCGTCGTCGCCACCCACACACCCATTGACATCGTCGTCTCTGCCACAGCCACAATCACCGCCATTAACCCACCACCACCACCGCTGCCACTACCTCTTTCCACCGCCTTCATCCATTTATCTAACACCATTAAAAACTAACGTTAAATGAGGGGTATTGTGGATGGGTTTGGCAAAAAGAGTAAGGGGCTGTTTGTTTTACTCTGAATGGAGTCTGAATGGCATTCACGTCTGACTCGGTCAGACATGGATGTTTGGTTGGGTACCTCTGAACAAAAAAGGGTCTGACCCATGCTCTTACCCAGTCAGATTCCAACCAAAGTCTGACTGATTGATCATCGCTGTTGCTGTGCTGCTCGGTCGCCTCTTTCAATTCATCCGGTTCACCTGAATGTCTACAATCTCACACTCATGAACGGAAGCCTCGGCTCCTCCCTGCTCCTCCCCGTGCCGCCGTACACCATCATGCTCCTCCCCTTTTCCTCAGCTCTCTCTCTCTCTCTCCCTCTCTCTGTGTTCTTGTGTGTGTGTTCGTATAGAATAAAGGGTAGGTGGTTTGGGATATACTTGGTTTGGTTTTGGGATATTCTTGAACGTTTGATTGTTGAAAGATCAAGTGTAGTATCTGTTTGAAAAAAGGATTAATGGTGGGGTTGGGTAAACAGACATGAATTTTATTAAGGAGGAAAGAGGTGTGGTGAGGTGGGGTGGGGTGGGGCTTTATAAATTTGATAAAAAAAAATTAACCATTCAGATATTCAGATGTCCAACCAAACACTACTTAATGATTCAGCACTTAATCATTCAGAACCTCTTAACCATTCAGATCTCTTACTGGGTCAGCACTTACCCATTCAGACGTTGCCAAACGGCCCCTAACTGCCAAAATCGTCTCTGAGCTTTTGACACTTTTGTCAAATCCGTCCAAAGTACCCCTCATTTAACGTTAGTATTTAACGGTGTAAGAGAAATAGATGGATCTCACAAAATCTCAATGGTTCAGTCGAGAAAAGAAAATTCTTTTGATGGATCTGACAAAAATGACTAAACCTCATAAACAATTTAAGTAGTTTCCTCTAACACGTATCACGAACACTTAACAAAATGCAACGTAAATACGAAAAATAGTTAACTATCCCAACCGTGTAAACAAATTCTTAAATTATGGTGTTTAACATGCATACCGTGTACCTTAAATCCCAAAAAATTTAAAGTTTATTAGCGAATCTTATCATTGCCATGTGTTTATCAAAGTGGCACGGTAGTAAAACTATTTGACTCCGTATGGCTAACTCTATCCAAGTTGGACAGTAGTTTTAGAAGGTATAATTTTCCATTCAATTTAAGGTGGTTAATAAAAATTGAACCCTAGCTACTACAAATTCACACGTAGGTTTCGTCCCCACAAATCCCATTCGTACACGTAGACATACGTTAATCCCTAAGACCATGTGGAATGTGAATTGGGCGTGAATGGCCAAATTTGGCGCCCTCATTCACCTCCAAACACCGCCCCACCCTTGTGAAATGGGCGTGAATGAGGGCCACGCGAAATATTTCGTGGTGGTCTGTTCTCTCTTCCTCCAATCAGCTCATGCCACTTCATTTTTATTTATTTTTTTCTTTTTTTAATTCGTATTTAGTATCATTATATACACCCACTCACACCACACCACTACACCCCTTATAAATTTCAAGCCTCTTTCAAGCCCCTAGTGGCCCCACATGCCACATATCAAAAAACGCCTAAGTGAGGGGCTCTAAATTTCACCTTCAGTACACATGCTCTATGGGTGTAATTGCCCATTCTGTTGTTTGTGGAAAAATGCAAGAACAAGGGACACAACTCAAGTTGTTGTAGTGTGCATATATGGATCTTTACATAATGTTTCACAAGGTGCTTCACATCCGAGTCATAATATGTCATATCATCTTTGAGGTGGTATTTTAAAATTTGTTGTCTTTTGACCCATGGTGTCTTTTAAAATTTGTTGTCATTTGAACAATGTTTGATGCTACTATCTTTTGAACCACGTTTTTCATGGTATTGTAATAGTCTTTTGATCAATCAATGATGTTTTATGTGATCAATGTTATGCCATGTGTTTACATTATGGTCAAATGTTTGCAGCATGTTATCACTTATGCACCATGTTCTTTGCAACATTATTTGAGTATGATCAATTATTTAGTGCATGGTTTTAGGTTATGACTTATCCACCATGTTGTTTGCCAAATTGTTAGAATCATGCTGGTCAATTCAATGACTTAGCATCAATTGTTTACTACATTTGTTTAAAACATAAAAATCATTGCATTCCAGAACAAGGTGTTTTAATAAATCATTCCCAATTTGACATTTGCTTACCGCATTTGCAATCCACTGAAATGCTGAATCTACATATTATGATCAGTTGTTTAGAACATAAAAACCATTTGTATTCCATAATAAACTATTAATACGTCATTCCAAATTTTGATTTGTTATATACATTAAAACTAAATGGACAATTATACCTTCAGAAATTAACGTCTAAATTGGATGAAGTTAACCATAAGGAGTTAAATAGTTAACATTCATAACATGAGGCCATGATTTAAGAAGATTCGTACTCAAGACCTAAGGCAATAAAACCGAAATTAATTCAAAAGTAAAAGAAAAAATAATTTCATATGCTTTTAACTTTTTTTTAATGGTTAACTTATTAAACAACAATCAAAACGGACTATATCCAAGGTGGAGAAAACCGCAGTTAACCACAATTACATCGTATAAAAAATAAAAGAGTTCCAACTTCCAACCTATCCAATCGACAACATATCTTTACCCCTACTTCTGTACCAAAGGAAACTCAACGATTTAACGTCTGATACAACTTGGTTGACACTCCTAGTAATGTGTGAAAAAACCTTCTCGTTCCGTGCTTTTCAAATTCGCCAACACATAATAATGAAAATACCATGCAAGATACCTCTCCTAACCTTGGAAACTCCCATGTGATCAGCAAGCTTCGTAATATCATCAAAAGAAAATAGAATCATCGGCGGCAATTTGCACCAAGAAGTTATACCACTCCAAACTCCATCCGCAAACCTACAAACAGTAAATAAATGATCGGCTGTCTCGTCCATCTCTTCACAAAAATCGCGACTATCACCAGTCACTATATTCCTTCTTCAAAGCACACATCTCGTAGGAATTCTATCATATGATTTTAACTAAAGTAAATGTTAATATGTTGTATATAACAAAAGTTAAATAACTTAAAAATTAAATCAATAAGAGCATTCACAATCAATCCACCAAATCCCCTCCATCAAATTACACTAAGACCATAGGGTGTGGAGGAGGCCCATCATCCATGCCTTGCCTCCACCTCAGCTGCCACGTCAGCGTGGGGTAGGAGCATCCATGAGATGATGGACCAAGGGGTGTGGAGGAGGCCCATCATCATTTATTGTTTTTCTTTTTTTTTTTTCATTTTTGATTAAATAATATTATTAATAAAATAAAAAGTAAAGATGTATTTAAATAAAAAACAAACATTTAAATTAAAAAAAAAGTACTACTACAAAAAGTAAAGGTTTTTATAGGATTTAAATTAGTTTTTTTTTTTTTTTTTTTTTAATAAACGGTCAAATGCACATCCCCACCTCCAACGGCTAGTTTCCAACGGTCAGAAAGGGCCCGGCACCAACGGCATCCTCCTGCCGTCCATGCCGCTCCATCAGCTTGCCGGTCCAGGGGGGCGGTGTAGCCAGGTGCGACATGGGCTTGCCCTCCCTATGCCGCCCCCACACCTTCCAGTCTAATAGAATCCCCATCTCCCATCCACTTACAACCAATCACAACCACATATTACACTAAACTCCATTAAATTTTCCATCTCCTCCACTCACAACCACTTTCAACAAATATTAAAAAATAAATACAGTTTTCTAGTTTTCCCTAAAAGATTCCCAAAAACCCAATATTTACCAACACACTGTAGATTCCCCATTTTCTTCGCTCACAATCACTTCCAAACCCCCAAAAAATATAGGGTTTTGTCACCCAATTTTTTTGGGGTTCTACTGTGAAAGCTCTAAAAATCACTACTTCACCTCTAAATCTTCTCTCTTTTAATTAAAATAATCATACTTTTATCATTATTTTTTCTCTCTCCTCACTCACAACTACTTACAAAAATATTAAAATATATATAGGGGTGAACAGTAGCTTTTCATATTTAGGGTGGAACAGTGCTTCCACCAAATATTTTCCCTCTCCTCTACTCTCAACCACTTACACTCACCCCATATAATTTGGTGGACACACTCACTTCCATTTGGTGGATGGGATGTGAGTGCTCTAAAAGATATTGAAAGAGTCAAACACATAAATCATTACAATTGTAGCCACTAGAAAGGGCCAAAAATAATTTTTCACCCAAACAGAAATGGTCAAAGATGAGCCAATCCACTCCACACAGTAACTGACCTCTCTGACCTCAGTGCAACAGTCCTACACTTCTACAGTAACGACTTCAAGCACATGCTTACTGTGTTGTACATTCTTCATAAACCACTTGTACAATGTTCACATAATTAATGAATGATTCAGTGATTCACTCAACTCACGTTTTTTTACAGAAAAAATAATAGTAATATTTTTTTTTTTTTTTTTTTTTTTTTTTTTTCAAATTAGCACTCCATTAGATTAATTAGAAACCAACAAGACTTACAAGTGAGTGACGGGTAAACGGGCTACAAGTTGCGCCGCTACCCCCTTTTGAATAGCAAAACTAACTCTATTAAAAATAAAACGTGAGTCCTTGGTCGCTGGGGAGTTACTCTGCACCACCTTTTGTACTCTTTCCAAGAACCGAATTGCTTCGGGCGCTAGACCTCCAAAAGTGTCAAAGGCAAAGGGTACAAAGACGTGTTGGTTCTCCAGACAGGTAACTTCATGTTTGGCAACTTTATTGGATTCTGCTTTCAAGACTGCTTGCCCTGCCACAAACCCAGAATCTCGCAGTCCAACCAACGGAAATAAAAATTAAGGATTAACGTCTAATGTTCGAAACCATAAATGATATCGCTTTCGGATAAAAAAAAACATTATATCAAATGTTTAGAAAGTGCTAGGGCTCGCCGTCCAGCTCATTGCACGTTTACCATCTCTTTAGATGCAGTCTCTCTATTCTTTACGATAGTTGGTAGAGATAAAGATAAGACTTTCCTCATTTCACTATACTAGTAGTTTTCCTGTCTGTGGAATTACATTGTTGTCTTTAGTAAGTGACCTGGAATGGAATGGAAAGGATTAAAATTGTGGGGAAAAAAACGTCTTTTAATCGGAAGATCAAAAAATGCACAATTAAATAACCTCTCTAACAAATCTTTTACAGATATCAAGACCTATCTCTAATTCACTATAAATACATTTTTAAATAAAAATAATATACTCGGCTCTTTTATTATTTATTAGTTAATATATTAAATAAAAATAATATACTCGTAAGTAATATGTTTTTTTCTTATTTAGTGCTATATTCTAACCAACGATTTATCAAACCATTTTACATCAAAGCATCTCCACCCATTAGGATGATAACTATTAATGGGTGTTCTGGTTCTCCGATACTTCATTTTTTCCCCACTCTTGATTCCAGCACCCATTAATAGTTATCACCCTAATAGGTGGAGATGCTTTGATGTAAAATGGTTTGATAAATCGTTGGTTAGAATATAACACTAAATAAGAAAAAACATATTAGTTATGATATATGAAGGTATGGTTAAAAAAATGAACATTATTTGTTATTGTATTTTTGTTTTTGTTTCGTTTACGGTAAAATTTAAACGTTACCTCTAAAATTTTAGTCTAGATCCGCCACTGTGTTATAATATAATACAAGACCGAAAAAATACCAGTATAACTCACTTGAAAGTTGCATTTAAGCTTGTGTATGATATAATAGAATGGATATGGTCATACGGCAATAATGGTGTCACGTTGCACATGTTTGTGTTAGTATTTTTTGCAACAAGCCAGCAACAAGTCATTTGTTCTGATGGGCTAAAATGTATAAAAAATGCAAGTATGCATGTTGCTCAAAGACAAGCATACAACATTAAACGTGTGATTCCAACAGCCTCACAACATCTATACCCCAACACCATCTTTGTGACACAATACAACACCACAATCAGTTACAATAACATCTCTTACTCTTTTCTAAACCATCATCTATACAAACACGCCACGGGTCAACCCGTCTACAGACACATCGAGTTAGATCCAAGTTCGTTAGGGTTACAACCGGTTATCGAAAACTATACCACCGGTTTAACATCTCGAAATTATGCACCACACCAGCACCAGAAAATGTGCAAAACTTGCTGGCAGTTTGTTTTCGGGTTTCTTATGAATCTGTGGCGGGTTTGGATTCGAAGAACTTGGCAACCTCTTGGTAAAGATTTTCTTCCTGAAACGGTTTTGATACGTAGCCGTCCATTCCGCTCTTTTGGCACTCTTGGAATGTGGCTTGGATCACATCCGCGGTCATGGCTAGGATCGGTAAATGCCACTTGCGGGCTTGTTTGTCACAGCACCCGTCCATCGAGCCAGTCGTTTGTTGCTCGTTTACCTGGCTTTCCATCATCCGAATACGGCGTGTGGCCTCAAATCTGAAAGTTAGTAACATAATTTTAGTATTTCAAAGATAAAAAGTGATGAATTGTAATGAAGTAAAGATATGCATACCCATCCATTTCAGGCATTTGGATGTCCATAAAGCAAGCATCGAATTCGTGCGGGATTTTAAGCAAATCAAGAGCCGCTTTTCCGCTATCGGCACATTCGACCTCAGCCCCGAACTTCTTTAGAGCACCGGCTGCCACCCTACGGTTCACTCGGTTGTCATCAACCACCAGTATTTTCTTCTCACGAAGCAAACCCCGAAGATAAACCGACCCGTTTGCCATAACTTTACCTTGTTCCGCCTTTCCTGTTCCCAACACCTGTTGAAGACACGCTGCAACCATGCTCGCTCTCAACGGTTTCATAATCAAAGTATCAGAAAAGCCTGCGGCTTTTGCTTTATCGAGTTCACCACTGGTTACATTTGTAGCAAGAAGGATCAATTTAGACGATTTTAACGCGCGCCCAGAAACCTGTATGTTGCTCAAATCATCACCGGACAACCACACGTCTTTCTCAACAAGTATCATATCCGGCTGACCCGAACAAGAACAAGAACCCGAACCCGTCACTGCAGTTTTTATGCTGTTGACAACCTCCACTAAAACACCTAACCGTTTTAAATGGTATCTTGTTACAGCAGCTCTAACGGGTTTGGTATCAACAACGGTTGCTTTCAGCCCTTTGAAAGAAGTCGGTAGATCATCATAAAGAGATCTTTTCAGATCTGCTACCGTGTTTTTCTCGCACCGTGTGAACTTAGCAGTAAACGAAAACGTACTACCGATTTGCGGTCGGCTAACGAAGCTTATCTGACCGCCCATTAACTCAACCAGACACTTACTGATACTCAAACCAATTCCTGTTCCGCCATAATGTCTTGACGTTGAACTGTCGGCTTGCATAAAAGGCATGAAAACGAGTTCTTGAGCGTGTAACGGGATCCCAATTCCCGTGTCTTCAACCGAGACCATAAGATTAACAGTCTGAGAGTTCCCATCAGATGTTAGCACTTGAAATGGAGATTCTTCGTCGGCTATTAAATGCTTAAATCTGTCCCAATTGTTCCGGTCATCTGCAGCTTCACGACCACTTAACGTTTTCGATTGAGGGCCGTTAGATCTTCCATTCATACAACTCTCGAATTTTGCATCTTGTACAGCTTTAGAATGTTCAGCTAGATGGACTTGCACAAAGATATGTCCTTGTTCAGTAAACTGTCAAAAAAAAATCAAATCTTTATAAGGATCTTGCAACGATTTCACTACAATTCGAGTCAAGATAATAAAATTTGCTCACTTTAACCGAGTTTCCCACAAGATTCGTTATCACTTGTCTAAATCTTCCTGGATCGCCCATCACAATTTGAGGAACTTTATCCGATACAAGAACCGCCAACTTTAATTTCGCAAAAATGATAACAAAATAAGAACATTAAATGAAAAAAAAGTCACAAGAACGAAAAAACAGTATCTTTTATTGTTACCTCGATGCCTTTATTTCGAGACTTTTCAGAAAATAACGAGAGTACATCGTCTAATATAGACCGTAGATCAAACGGAACTGCCTCCAATTCCAACTTCCCGGCTTCAATCTTAGCTCGATCAAGCACTTCATTAATCAAAGTAATTAATGCCCGTCCACAAGCCTCAGCCGTTTGAGCATAATCTCTTTGTGTTGAACTTAAATCCGTATCTAGAAGCAATGCAAGCATCCCTAAAACCGCAAACACATGTTTATTAAATCCAACACGTCAATGCATAAACAAGTAACAACCGCGTAAATGATGGAATACTAAGGTCAAGAATGATACCAAGGATGCCATTCATAGGAGTTCTGATTTCATGTGAAACAGTAGCAAGAAACTGCCATTCAAAACACAAAAGATTAACTAACATGTTTTACTCTATAACATCGTTAATGATTCAAACTATACGGAACTAACCCGGGATTTGGCGACATCAGCAGCCTCTGCTCGGACTTTTAACTGCTGCATTGTGTCAAAATCGTCTTCGACTTGAACAATATGAATGGCACCCGTATAGAACATGTAACCAGCTAAGATAACAATCACATAGCCCAAAACTGCAGTGGTGATGGCGGTCCGTGAGATGGGTGCTTTATGCAGATACCTACACGTCATATGGTGCTTCCTATACGGATCTCCAAAGTCGAGCCTGCTGACATGTTCGCGTGTCACGTCACCTTCTTGAGTCTGTCGGCCATACATAATCAGGTGATCGGACGTGTTGGTGACATCATACACTTTGACAATGATCTCCTGGTTTCCGGCAAGCTGACCGAGCAGGTTTTCAACTAGGGACTCCACATCAAATGCTCCACCAAGATATCTGTTTTTTTTTTATTTTCATAATCATTAAATTAACACATATATATGATGTTTTCATATTTGAACAGGTATGAAACTAATTATTCTCATTTGACTAATGTAAAGTCAACACTAAAGGGAAGTAGTACCCTGCAGTAGCTTCAATGCGATCGCGGACAGATGCATTTGGCGGTAGCTTTGATTTGTAAACAGGAATGGTTAACACAACTCCGAGATGATGAGAACCCAACAGCTTAAAAGGGCTTGTGAGCACCGCCTTCCCGGTTGACCGAGCCCTCAGGATATTCTCTCGGTCCTCCTGTGATAATATCAAGATTCTTTTAAAATTTGTTTTCAATAAAACAAGCGAATAACTCGATTAAATTCACGAATTATAATCCATAAAGTTAACGAATTTCACCTCGCCGGACATCATGTCTAGCAAATTGAGGTAAGAAACAGTTTCTTGAGAGAATATCACAGGCGCGTATTCATCGCGATGTGGGGACGGCTCCTTGTTGGCCATTGTTCTTATAGTCCCACCATGTTGTCTTTCGAAGTCTTCCCTTTCCGAATTCAGTACCCTTGGTGCATACGCTACACCGCTTAATAACGGTCTCTCAAACGCGGTTCTTGCAGTATACTCTGCAAATGTATCCTGCATTATATGAATTCAGTTAATGGAGATTCAACAACTAATTTCCCTATTTGACTTTGACTTTTAACGTCAAACAAAACAAATTCTCAACTTCTAAACCAAGTGATACAATACAATTACATAATTAAATGTGTTAGATCTGTACCAATGCACCTTAATTTTGAATTTATTTAAATAAATGTTATTTTCTCAATTTATAGATTTCTTGTTTGTTCCACAAACATGTTTCTTGCCATACCCACAATTATATAAAGAAAAAAACACCCTAAAGACACAAAAACACAAAACAGAAAGACATGACCCTTGAAAACATGTTTATAATTATTATTGCTGAGAAATTAAATCAAGAAAATTTCAAATTTCACAAAAACACCAAAATTTGTTTAAACAATTACCCAAAATTTGTTTAAATAATTACCCAAATTTTCACCAAAATTTGTTTAATAATAATAAATACCCAAAATTTGTTTAAATAATTACCCAAAATTTCACCAAAATCCAACCTCCAGAAATCATCTTTTTTTAATAAATAAATAATAATAATAATAATAAATACCCAAAATTTGTTTAAATAATTACCCAAAAATATGGAAGAAAAGAAAAAAAAAATTAAAAAAAAATAACCTGATCAATAACTGAAGGGTTCTTGTAATGATGAAAAGTAGAAACCAAAACAGCAAGAGCATGAACATGATTAACACAGACACTGAACTGATCTTGCAACATTCTAGCTCTTTGATCACACATACTAACCAAACCCTCTTGTATCCTCTGTTGATGCTCTGCATCTATACATCTATAAACATGAATAGCTGCAAACCCAAACACAATTATCCATAATATCAAATATTTCCCTTGGTTTGTTCTTGGCACATATGATCTGTATTTCCTCTTTGTTTCCAATTGCTGCTGCTGCTGTTCATTCATACTCACTGCCACTAGATGATGCTGCCCTTGCATTTTCATACCCATCTTTTTATTTAATAATTAATAATAATAATAATCTCAAACTTGTTATTGTGTTGGTTAAAACTTCATGCCCTTAATGTAAAACTAGTGACCAAAGGTATGAGGAGACGAGGAGTTGTAGACTTTATGTGCACAGGACAGCCAGTTGTTGGCAGAGAACCTTTTTCAGCAAAAAATATATATATAAAGTTTTAATAATTTTTTTTTAAATAAAGATTTTCAAAAACCTTATAATTGCCGCATTGTTTTGTGTGATGTTAGTCAAGAAAACACACAAGCCCAGAAAGCCACTAGAGAACAATGATCAAAGACAAGAAATATACCCTCTATAGAGAGAGAGAGAGAGAGAGAGAGAGAGGAGAACAGAAACACAAAAAGGGTATTTTAAAGTTTTAATCTTTTTTAAAAAAAATAATAAAAAAGATTTAGTAACTTGTTGTTTCAAGGGACAAGCATGGGTGTGTTTGCAGCCCTAAAAAGATGCAGAAAGCTCAAACTTCAAAGGAACTTTGTTGGGTTTGAATTGAATATAAAAATAGAGTTGTGAAAACGCTAAAAACAGTTTAAAAAAATAAAAATAAAAAGAAACTAGGAGATTGAAGGTGTGAAGGAGGAAGAAGACAACATTCAATGTTGTTATTATCTGTAATATATATTGGATTAATAATAAAAAAGAGAAAGAAATAATGTGAAATCTAAGACAAATTAGAAGATTTATGAGGAAAGAAGCAACCAAAGACAAGGTGTAATTTGGATAGAAGTGTGTTAGTTTAATGTTTTAATGGTTTAAGATGAGTTGTTTTGTTTAATAATGGAGGAAGGGAGGGTGAATAGGAAATAATAATAATAATAAAAAAGGAAGGATATGTTTGGAGAGATTACTTTATAAAGCGACTGGATCGAATTTTCAGGATTTTTCAAGATACGCTCTTGTCCCCCCTCCCTTCAATAAAAACATCCCATATAACAATCCAACTATTTTTATGGGTTAGGATCAAATATACACCGAAAGAAAAATAGAAAGTTGTAGTAAAAGTATTAAACGGACTCTGATTAAACTCATTCAAGCGTCATTGAAGCCATCTTATCGAACCCTACGACATTAGTTTTTAGATGTTCGTATTAACATAATGAAATTGAATTCGGATAAAACTGAAATGTAGATTTCATTTCAATACTATTCATTTCCTGCTTTTGTTTAAATAAACAATCTATATGTAAATCTATTTATTATAATAATTAAAACCAATAAATCTTACATGGCACTACCTACCATTTGATGAAGTGATATGGGGAAATGAAAATAAGAGCTTGAGGTCATTTGGTCTCAAGTTCGAATCCGACACAAAGGGGTTTTATTGCAGTGGGCCTTCGGGCAACCGGTTTTCCCCGAATTGGTGGCTTGATTGACTTGGGTTGCTCAGTGGGCAGCCATTTGTTCAATGCTAACCCACTGGCAGTTCAAGTGATATTTAGTTGTCCGTTCAAAAAAATAATAAATAAATCCTACATGGCACTTAAGAGGTCATCCTCCCCCTTGAGTGTACCATGTGGCATGCCATGTGTTATTAATTAATTTTAGGAAATAAAATTTAAAACAAAAATTAATTTTCTCTCTTATGTTTTCCTCTCATATTTTTAAACGTTAATATCTTTTATATACGAGATCTTTTGAAGAAAAAAATTACACCAATTTAACGAGGGTTTTATTATCTTTCCAACGAGTACCATAGTGCTATATAAAAAACGAAGAAAAAAACAACTATTTTTAGGGGTTTTGTTCATACAGAAAAAAACACAAAGTTTTCAGGTAATTAATTAATAATGTGTAGGCAAGTAAATAATTATGTTCAAATCAGTAAATATGAATTCTATTTTTAACATGTGTTAGCATTGGAGTTGTACATTATTTTAGGTTAGGTATTAATATCAGAGTTATACATTGTTTAAGGTTAGGCGTTAACATTGGAAATACATTGTTAATTGTTTTAAGTTAGGTGCTACCTGAAGCTTTCCTGCTTGTAATTGTAAAGTGCATCGTCCTATTTCATATGTAAAATTGATATCTCATATTAGATTTCTCAACCTCGGGATGTTCCAAGGGTATAATTTAGTGTATATATATATATATATATATATATATATATATTTTTAAAGGGCTAAATCCTACATGGCACTCATATAGCCATTCTCCCCCTTGAGAGTGTTATGTAGGATGTCATGTGGCATTAAGTAATTATAGGGAAAAAAGAAGTTTAAAAACAAAATTGGATTTTTCTTTCTCATGTTTCCTCCTATAATTTTTAAACGTTAGTATCTTTTATCTACGAGATTTTTTTAAAGAAAAAAATTACACCAAAATAAGGAGCGTTTTCTTATATTTCCAAGGTGTACCATAGTGCTATATAAAAAACGGAGAAAAAACAACTATTTTTTGTGGGGTTTTATTCATAGAGGAAAAAAACACGTGTTCAAGTAATTCGTTAATCATGTATAGGCAAGTCACTAATTATGTTTAAAACAGTAAATATGAATTATATTTTTAACCAAGGGTTAGGATCAAATACACAAATCACTTTTTCTAGGAAGGGTGATCCATTGATCATATATTTTTAACCAAGGGTTGTGATCCATTGATCATATATTTGAAGGGTTGAGATTAGTTTGATTGAAAAAAATAAATAATAAATTAGAGGAAGAGTATAAAAGGAAAACCACATTTGTTGACTTTCTCTCTCCACATGCAATGCCCATGTCAATTCCCCCCCATTATTTTAAAACGTCTATAACTTTTTCATACGATATTTTTTTTCAAAAAAAAATCACCATATTAATGAGCGTTTTTTTATCTTTAATATGAGTACCACATTGCTACATTAAAATTGAAAAAAAAATCGTGTTAAATGGGTTTTCTTTTCCGTTGTGTCTCCTGCTCGTTCATTGTGTTATAGTATGCACGTGTGCTTTATAAATATGTTATTTATGTTTTTAGTCTACATAAGATTTAACTTTGTACATTGTGTTTTTAGTATGTTTTTCGTTGTGTTTTACGCAAATGAGTTTTGTATTTAGGTGTACATTGTGTTTTATTATGTTGTTCATTGTGTTTAAGTCTATTATTCATTGTGTTTTAGTCTTCTGTTCATTGTGTCTTTAGTATGTCGTCCATTGTGTTTTATTAGACTGTTCATTGTGTTTTATACCCTATTGTTCATTGCATATTTAATTGGTACTCATTGTCGTTATCTCCATTGTGTATTACGCAACTGAGTTTTCAACTTTTTTTTTTCAAAAGTATTCATTGTGTTTTTCTATTCATTGTGTCCTTATTATGTCATCCATTGTGTTTTACACAACTGGGTTTTTGACTTTTTTCATAAGTATTCATTGTGTTCTAGTCTTCTGTTCATTGTGTCTTTAGTATGTCGTCCATTGTGTCTTATGCAATTGGTTTTTCAACTTTTTTTTTCAAAAGTATTCATTGTGTTTTAGTCTTCAATTCATTGTGTTTTTAGTATGTCGTCCATTGTGTTTTATTAGATTGTTGATTATGTTTTATCTCGTATATTTAATTGGTGCTCATTGTGTTTTACACTCCATTGTGTCTTATGCAAGTGGGTTTTTTACTTTTTTTTCGAAAGTATAACAATATGGTACTTATATTGAAGATAAAAAGACGCTCGATTTTATGGTATAATTTTTTTTAAAAAACGATGACGTATAAAAAAGTTACGGACATTTAAAAATGAAGGTGGAAATGGCATGTGACTTGCATGTGCATATTTTTTTTACCAAATTACCCCCCCCCCCCCTCACTTATTTAATCCTTTGACACATGTAATTTTCTAATGGCTTTTCACTCTTCTCATTTTTTGTAGCCTTTGTAGAATAACCCAACCCTTTTAACCAAAGCAAAAAATGTTAATAGAGGTATGTATTGTTTTAGGTTAGGTATCAATATTAATATGTTATAGTTGTACATTTGTTTATTCTTTACGATATGTGTTAATATTAGAGTCACATTGAATTTCTACATTGTTTTAGGTTAGGTGTTACCATTGGAGTTGTACATTGTTTTAATTTAGTATTGATATTATAGTATACACTGTTTAAGGTTAGATGTTAATATTAGAATTATACATTGTTTAAGGTTAGGCGTTAACATTGGAGATACATTGTTAATTGTTTTAGGTTAGATGCTACCTGAGGCTTTCTTGTATGTAACTGTAAAGCGCATCAATCTTTCATATGTAAAATTGATGTGTCATATTAAATTTCTCAACCCCGGGACGCTTCCAGGGTATAATCTAGCATAAAAAATAAAATATACATTCCATGGGTTATGACCAAATACACAATGAAAGAAAAATAAGAAGTCTTAAAAAAGGTATCAAACGGACTCTGATTGAATTCATTTAAGCGGCATTAATTTAAACTGTCTCATCGAACCCTTCCATTTTTAGTTTTTAGGTGTTCGACATTCCATTTCCATTTCCATTTCCATCTAGATTATGTTCTCGTCCAACCTAAATAGATAAGAGATAGATTCGTAAAACGTAATTTATGATTGTAAAGATATAATTTGGTACCAAATAGATAATCGTTTTTATATTTTTTAACTTAAATTATTGTTAAATACATGCCACAATAATAACTTTTATATGTTTTAATGTAAATAAGGTTATTATTGTTATTTGTATGTTTCATTGTTATAGGAGAAATTATAGGTGCAAAGAGTGTACCTATCTTACATGTTACAAGAATAATTATTAAAGAAAATTTTATATTATATGTATTTGAAAAAGTTAAAAGGTTATAAGTAGAATTACAATATAAGTGCACCATTCTTGTTGATCTTCTTCTTAATAAATCCTTTTAATTCATCATCTTAATCATAAAATTTGTTGAATATCCTTTATTTTCTTAACTTTTCCTTTTGACTTTACCATTCTTGTCCAATGTCCATATCTTTTGAATGTAATAATTAGTTGCTATGTTTTTTTTTTTTTTTGGGTGGGGATGCTACAATCGTTTAGTTTATACTTTTGCACTTGTTGGCGTTGAAGAAATCAAAAGTAATTTTGCAATATCGTCTTCCACAAAATAAACCTCTGTTATCCTATGGCCATTTTTTTAGACTGAAGACAAAGTAGAACTCATATGGTTATGTTAGAAAGATAACATGTGTTAATTCACGTCTGTACATATGTTAGGATATAGTGTTATGTTAATTATCCTAAGTCTATACGTTATTTATGTTGACCGGTGTGTTAGATAGTTTGACCAACGGTTATAGTTTGTTAAAGGGTCACGTTGGTTTAGTCACACCCATTCGGATGTATATATAGACCGATGTATATGTTGTTATAAGATATATGAAAGTAAGTGTTCTAATAACCAACTTTCAAACTCTCTCTCCCTCCAAAATCCTTTCCCCTCCCAAAACCATTTATTATCTCTCAAAACCATCGCATACATATCAGATTCTAACAAGTCAAACTATACAGGAGTTGGACTCTCCTATATATAGATTATAGAAGAGCATGACACACATGAAGCTACATAACCGACTACAGAACATACTAAACTATAGCCTCTATCAATACATATATACTCACATATAGGCAATACATTACTATGGTCTATGCCTCTCACGCTAAAAGGGACGCATTCGTGTGATGCTTGAACAGCCGGATGTCAAAACAAATAGAACATAATCCTTTGATCAAAAGATCCACAAGCTGTAGCGGCGTAGTGCAGTAGACATGTACCGAACACGTAGGACCTGAATAGTATCATATCCCAAATGAAGTGTAAATCAATCTCAAGGTGTTTCATACGCTGATAAAACATTAGATTGACTGCAAGATATGTGACACCAATGTTGTCTCACCAAATAGTAGGTGGACAAGATAAAGAAATATGTAGCTTCTGTAATAATGATATAATCATCTAATCTTAGCACCAGTCTAAGCTAAAGCACGATACCCAGCCTTTGTACTAGAGTGGGCGCAATGTGTTGTTTCTTGGAGCTCCAATTGATGAGAGTGGGCCCAAGAAAAACACAATAACAGGTAGTCGATGATCATCACAACAACTAGCCCAATCAACTTCAGAATAACCATGAATATCAATGCTATCAGATCGGCTAATACGCTACCCATTAAAAACTGTGCCACAAAAATACCTCAAAATACTCTTGACCACGATCTAGTGGGGAGGATTGTTTGGGTCGAAATTTATGAATGGTAGAGGTGTAGCAGTTGTATTTTAATCAAAACTCTAGGAATTATCTCCTAATTGTAAGGTTTTAGTTAAACTACAAGAAATATTAATATATTTTTTGTATGTTTTTTAAAATAGTAATTACATTATTATTCTTTTCATGTTTAGTATTAATTCAACTAGGCTTTAAAACTGCCAACGATGTTAATTGTGTTACGTATAACGCTTTTGACAGTTTTTTTTTCAATTAGAATTTCTATCTTTGCAAATGTGTGATACTTTTTTTTGGATTTAGTTGACTTTAAATACTAGATATTGCGTATTTGAATTTTGATTTTATTATTTAGATTCGCGGTTGTCAGTTGTGTTATACATGCAACGATTGTAGTTGTGTTATACATGCAACGATTGTTGTCTGACTCGAAACTATTGTTTTTTTTATATAGTCAGCCATTAATAGCAAGTTAAAACATGTTTTAGTTTAATGGTGAGTAGTTATCCTAACTGGACAATTACTTAATGATTCACAACTGCTTAACGAGCCTAGGAAGTTTTTTAATGAAGGCTATAAGGTAGCATTTGGTATGATGCAATCAGAGGCGGAATGAAATGGATTATTACGAGAGAATGAAAAATAGGGTGTTTGGTAGGTCAATGGATGGAATCACCAATTCCACAAGGCATTCCATTTTCCTCAAAATCATTCCACCCACCCTATATTATTTTTTCATTTCATTCCCTCAAAATAACCCATCACCCACCACCGTCTCACCACCCACCATCGCTACCCACCACCACCGCCTCCACGACCCACCACCCACCGTCGCCCTGTCACCTACCTACCACCGCCGCCATCCATCAACGTCACCTGGGTATGTTAGTTTTTGCAGGCAAATTGAATTCACGATGAATTGGGTGGATTATGATGCATGTGGGTGTTGCGAGAGCCCATATCATGTGATGCATGATTGCCCCAGTGGCCCGTCAGAGAGTTGAAGCATATAAGGCACGACAGGATCGTATTATCTTTGGGCTAGAAAAACCTGAAAGCTCACACATATCATCCTCTTATTATTGGCCACAATATCAGAACTTTCAGCAAAGATACTACAAGCCAAACATCTACCAATCCAGGAAACAAACTACATGTTACTACACGAATCCTGATCCGATTGTTAATGGAGGCCAGAGTGTTAACTATGATTATCAACCGCAACAGAACAGTGAAGAGGGAAGCAATGCCCAACTGAATGCGATCTTAGAGGCCATAAAGGCTGTTCAGGAAGATGTAAAGGCTGTTCAGGAAGATGTAAAGGCTATCCAGGAAGATGTTAAAGGGATTCAAAAGTACAATGAAGTTAGAGACAAAACTGTGGAGGCATTGTTTAAGCAGGTTGGTCAACTGGCAGAAGAATTAGCACTTGAAGATTTGAGAGTTGAAGCAGATATGGTTAATGTTGATGTGGCTGAAAAATTTATGGATCTTCCAAATCATGAAGTTGGATGTATGAAGCCAGCTGAAGACATAAAACAAAATCTCTCAATTTCCAAAGAACAAATGTTTGACTCCATGGTGGTTGAGGCCATAGAAGAAAAAGAGGGAGATGCAGGCCTTATAGAGTGTGCGACTACTTGCATACAACCTCCTAAAGACATATCCATTGAAAAACCCATAAACAAGGTAACCATGGTATATCCTAAACATCCTTCCATATTTATGAATGAAATAAACGAAGTTGCAGATGATGGCTCGAGGGGGCAGAAAAGGAAGGTGGGCATTGAAGGCCTTAGACAAAGTATAGTGAAATGGCCCAACAATGATCTTACAAACATGTCAAAGATAATAAAGAAGATCAAGACTCGACATGTCAATTACCGAACATACATTGGGAATTCGGTAGGAAAATGTTCTTTGAGACCACCATGAATGAACATCAGGTATGGTTTTTGTATATTTATTTTATTTTATCTTATTTTTATTTTGAGAGTGTTTGAGTCAGTTTTATTTTTATTTGAGTCATGGGGGTGCTTGATATGATTTGAATAATCGATTGCCTTGCCTGTACTCAATCTCCATTAGGGCGGGGACGATCCGGAAACCACTAATGTTTGCAGGCATCCCGATTTGTTTGTTTTGTTTTTTTTTCTTTTTGTTTCTTTGTTTTAGGATACCTAGTTTATCGGCCGCGAATGAAATGCTATACGACCATATTTGGAGGAATCGAACGAGACTCGCATGCGCATATTGCTTATCCAGGGGAGTCTGTTCCTTTTATTTTTGTTGTATATTAGCTTTCTTTTTGCTTTATTTTATTCCCTAGTTCACATTGAGGACAATGTGTCGTTAAAGTGTGGGGGTGGGGAAACTTCGTTTTTATTTATTCTTGAGTCTAAATTTTTTTTATTAAAAATTTAAAAAAATGAGAATTGAATATGTCTTGAAAATTGTATCTAAACAACATTCTAATCAGACATAAAACAGTTTTTCAGTACATACCAGTTGTTTCTTGATTGTTTTGGCAGTAGGTCCTTAATCATGGTCTAATTTGTGGAAAAGTAATAAGAACCGTTTTCAGCAAGTGTTTTTAAGAAGAAAAAAAAAGAGTTTAGAATTGCATGACTAGGTTTAACAAGCTACTGGTAATAAATACATGCACACATCGATAACCCATTTCCACACTTTGGTGAGATCTTGAGCCTACTAGATGATAAATTAATTTATATACATTTTCGTTTGTTGAGAGTAGGCCAAATGTTTCTCTGTTGCAGAACTTGTGTGATTTGATACATGCCGAGGTTGTAGACTAGATATGCACATAGATGATAAAGGCAATTTAGT
The DNA here is from genome assembly GCA_030844895.1 of Ambrosia x helenae. Lineage (NCBI taxonomy): Eukaryota > Viridiplantae > Streptophyta > Magnoliopsida > Asterales > Asteraceae > Ambrosia > Ambrosia x helenae. Next base: position 85,206 of record JAUTDX010000587.1, read on the forward strand.
ATTCCTTTTTCGTTTGTTACTCGGGTATTTGTTTACGTGATTAACCTGTTTACCCACAATATTACCCCTAGTAGCCATGTTGAGCCTTTACCTATTCGTTTGTTAAACTCAAATCAGTTTCTTGAACCGACCTTCTGTGTCTGTCACCAGTGTTTCTTGACAATCTAAGTGTAGTTATTATGATGTTTAGTATTTATATGTTATGAAAAAAAAAAGAAGAAAAAAAGAGAAGAAAAGAAAAGAAAAAAAGGAAAAAAAGAGAAAAAAAATGTTAGTATTATGTAATACGAGTCGAGAATAACCCGTAGTTTTAGTTATTGTGTTTAGTATGAATAAAAGATTGTCATGGGTCGGTACTTGTCTTCGTTTTAGCCACTTGTTAGCCAAATATTTCTCACCTTTACCCTAAGTCCAAAACCCGTAAGTCCTTTAGATATGTGCATTGTTTACGATTAAGGTGTGATTGTTATACAAGTCTATGATAACAGAGTTACATTTTTGGTTATGAGTGAATAATACTAGTGCATTACATGCTAGTCCAGATATTAAATCGAGTGGAGTGAAAAAATGTGAGGGGTGTGTTGCATGAAAATAAAAACCGGAAGCATGTTAGATTTAGTCGGGTCGAACAACTTAAACAAAGGTTATAATAATATATAAATAATAATAAACTAATAATAATAATAGGTTATAATAATAATGATTTGTTATTATAATAATAAAAAAAGAAATACAAAATGGTGACTTTTGATGTAATTTAACTTTGCAATTAATGTTATGATAGCTGAGCTGGGTCGAACAACTTAAACAAAGTCACGCCTATGTGATTTCCTATATAGGGTAATAACAGAATTCGTTTGATAATTACCGAATCAGAAACCCGGAGTGACCGTTTTCTTTATATTATTGTTTTTAATCAAACTTTAATTAATCTTTTCTTGCAAGCAAAGCATCACTATAGTTTAATCTTCATAATTTTATTAGTTTTTCTATTATTATAGTTAAAAATTGCTATTAGCATTAACCACATACTCCTCGTGCTTCGACAACCCTACTCCCTATACTGCAGTCCTTGTAGCTAAGGAGTTGTTTTTAATATAGTTTTTGATTAGCACTTCGACACGCGATCACCACCCACCCGCCACTACCACTACTACCCCCGTCGTCGTTGCCGCCACCCATTGTTGCCGTCGTTACCAACCACCGCCACCCACCCTAGCTGCCAACGTCGCCACCAACCACCACCATCTCTACCACCCACCACTGCCACATATCACCACCTACCATCATCACCACCAACCACCACTCACCACCAATTTTATTCCTTTGTGTTTCCTTCATACCAAACAACACAAAGTAATGATTTATTTCATTCTCACATGGCAACAAAACAAGACATGAAGTGATAATTATCCATTCCATTACCTCATCCATTCTATTCCATTACCTCATATCAAACAAATCCTAAATTTTAGAAATGTTACACTAATCAATCAATTTTAACGTACTGCAAGAACAAAAACAAAAATGAGAGTTAATATTCAAAAAAAAAATTGAGCTGTGAACTTTATTAGAAAACAAACGCGTCCTCAAAGCGAGGACCGCCAAAACAACTTACAACATGTACAATGGATTTGCAACCCAATCAGATCAAATAATTGAATTAAACTTCGACCTATTCTTCAATCACAAAAAGGACCACGACTTAACCGTGGCAACAACATCAAAAACCTTTGGAGTAGAACCATCAAAGACCTTTGCGTTCCTAGCTTTTCATAGGGCCCAACATGTGATCATAACAATCCCCTAACCACTTTTTTTCTCCATTTGTCACCTCGGATTTGCTTATGAATAGTCAAAATATCTTGAAAGTCGAAAGCGATAATCGGGTCAACCTTGCACCATTTTCCAATCGCCAACCACAAGCCAAAAGAAAACCCGCATCCTGTGAAAATATGCATAACATCTTCATCCTCTGCATCACAAAGGCCACATGAAACATCGTCTAAGTGTATACGTCGTCGTGTAAGCGCTAGTTTTGTAGGGATTTTGCTCAATATAAACATGTTAACTTTAATAGGAATCCACGATTCCCATTGCATAAAGTAAGCCCTCTGTGTCTCATTTTCCTCCCGAATCAGTTCCTTAACTTGGCGACTGAAAAGGACCATTTTCCTCCGTTTCCCAGAACCATCTATCCTTCAAACCTGCAAGAGTAACGTTATTAAACATAAAACTGAGGTCCTGAAGTTCTGAAATTAGTTCGACTGTAGCAACCCCATGACCCCAATCAGGCTACAACTGAATGTCGTCACCAACAACAGTCAGCCGCTGATCAACTGTGGCATTTTTCTGTTTTTTGAGCTTGTACAAGTGTGGCCATCTATCTTTCAGAACATTGTTGCCAAGCCAGAAGTCATGCCAAAAAGAAATGCGGGCACCATTTCCAAGTTTCGCCCGCATAAAAGAATGCACTGTTCCTCATTTGAAAGAATATTTGTCCAACTCCTGCACGATCTTCTTCCAACATCCCTTAATACCTTTGTTAACCGGTAAGTGTACCCATCAACTTTTGGCCCCATGAAGAGACACTATAATATTACGTCACTTGCTATCTCTTTGAGTTTTAAAACGCCACACCCACTTTGACAAAAGGGCAAAATTAATGTCTCTTAATTTGGAGATTACCAAACCCCCATTATTCTTAGAGGTGGTGACAACATTCCAAGCCACCTAACTAAGCTATTTGCCTCCATTCGAGCCGGCCCAAGGAAATTCCGCATCATCTTCTCAATTTGCTCCGTTACCAAAACCGAGGCTTTGTACAAAGATAGATAATAAACCGGGAGGCTAACGAGAACCGATTTGATTAACGTTAGCCTACCACCCATAGATAAAGAAGTCGCCTTCCAAGAAGCAAGGCGTATATGGATAGTATCAATGACCGAAGACCAATAAGAACTCTTATTCATATTTGCACTCACTTTAATCCCCAAATAATCGAAGGGAAATTCTCCAACCCAAGACCCCAAAATGGACGCCATATTGGAAACCTCATTACCGTCAATACCAACACCAAACAAGTGAGACTTACCAATACTAATTTTCAATCCTAAGCATATGTAAAAAACTCTAAGAAGTCTAGCCGTCTTCTCAATGTTCTCCTTCGACCATTCTCCAACTATCAACGCATAGTCCGCATATAATAAATGTGACATATTAGGCCCTCCTTTAACAATACTAAACCCTTTAATTCGCCCATCTCACACGCCTTACCAATTATGTAAGAGAACGCCTCCATGACAATAAGGAAAAAAAAAGGCGATAAAGGATTACCTTGTCTGATACCTTTATGACATTGGAAATCAAAAGTGGGAGAGCCATTCACCAATACCGAGGATCTAGCGGACTCAATAATACTTTTAACCCAAGAACACCACTTCTCGGGAAATCTCATTTGACTCATTATAGAAATAAGAAAGCCCCAATTAACATTATCATATGCCTTTTCAAAGTCGATTTTAAGGAAAAAACCTTCTTTCCCGTCTTTTTAAACCACCCATAAACCTCATTAATCATAAGCAGACCATCCAAAATAAAACGACATTTAAGAAAAGCCGTTTGAGATTCCGAAATGACTTTGGCCATTGTACCTTTCACCCTCAAAGCCAAAACTTTAGATAAAATCTTGCTAATAATCCCCACAAGAGTAATGGGTCTATAATCCTTCAATCCAAATGGAGTCTTAATCTTCGGGATGAGCGTTATAAAAGAGGTGCTACACCATCTACTTATAACGCCCGTATAATGGAAAGAATTAAACAAGTTCAAGAAATCATCTTCTAAGGAACTCCAGAAATGTTTAATAAAATTAAACCCATCAGGACCCGGGGCTCTGTCGGACCCACAATAAAAAACAACATCTTTAATCTCTTCTTTTGAAAAGGGGCGAACCAACATAAGCGAATCTTCACTCGACACCTGATTAATACTCGGACAAAAAATAAGAGGCCGATGAGGGTACTTATAAAAAATGGTCTCTAAAACATTTAAACACCTCCTTTTTTTTATCAATGCCGGTTTAGAGATCCATTGCCCGTTCACCAGAAGACCCGAAATGGCATTAGAAGCCTTTCTTCCATTCATTGCCCGGTGAAAAGAAGGCAAAATTATCATCTCCTTTTGCCGCTCACCTAACCCTAGCTTTTTGTTGTAAGTCTCTAAATTTCATCTGATTAATTCCTTCCAAACTCATATTTCCTCCTCTTCCAATACCCCTCCTACTTTATCTCTCTTGGTATATAGCCCTCCTAATTTATTTTTCTCCATATATACCTATATATCTATAGAAAAAGAAAGAGAAAGAGTAAGAGGGGTGTGTGATTAAGATCACCCTAAAAAAAATAGAAACGGTTACATAGTACTCACCTTGTCTATCACATATTCAAAGCAACATATATAGCTATTTTACTGTTCTTGTGATTTTTATTTAAAATATTATACACAAGTCACAAGGGAAGGTTATCTTTCTTTTCAACCAAATCATGGAATATATGAACGTATATATGTTTTTTCACTTGAGGCTTTTTAATAAAAAAGATAGGGAAGTTGAGAATATCAAACATCGCTTTCCCATATCTTTATGATTATGACATGGGGACAAGAACGAGATCTCATTATCGGATATTAGTATATTACCAAAATACCCAAACAACTTCCGTGACTATTAAGGCGACTTGTCTCGTGTCTAATTGTTTTGGGGGCAAGTATGGAAATGTGAGATGAATTTCTTGAAATTGACTGATATATATTTGATAAAATGTAAATAATAAGCTGAGTTTGGTATATTTAATATCAACTAGGTATTAGTTGCCCGCGCTTCGTCGCGGGTGCGGCTGTTGTGCGAAACGCGGCGGGAGCCCCTGTTGCGTTGAATGTTTGACGTTAAAGATCGCGCGTCGCTGTGGGAGCTCCTGTTGCGTGGAGGGTTTCGTGGACATAAAAGATAATATTAAGTGACTGTTATTCTCGCGTGGGCTTCAAAAAAATACTCATGGCTAAAAGCTAAAAGTTTGGTGGTCAAAGTTTGAAATCCTAAAAGCTAAAATTTTGGCCAAAGTGCAATGCAAGTTTAAAAAAGTTGAGTGGTCAAAGTTTGAAATCCTAAAAGCTAAAAGTTTGGTGGTCAACTTAGAAGAAAATAAAGTTATGCTAAAAGATAGTGACCAAAGTTTTAAAATCCTAAAAGCTAAAAGTTTGTTGGTCTAAGTTTGGTGGTCAAATTAAAAGAAAATAAAGTTAACCTAAAAGTTAATGACAGAAATAAAGTTAACCTAAAAGTTAGTGGCCAATATATATATATTAAAACAAAGACACTATTTTTTTTTTTTGAAAGGCGTAGATCAGCTGGGAAATCCTTGTGTGAAATCCTGATCCTACCCGAGTTCGAGCCCGACCAACAGCCGTTTGCCCGTTTGATACCCCTGCTCGTAGGACTTATTAGGGCCGGTCTGCTAGAGCTGCGAGTCGAACCGGGGAAACCCCAGGCACTATTGAAGTGTGTTTGTATTAATATATAGATAATTTTTTTTCCAAATTTAAATATTGTTAGTTTCCGGTTCTCGTTTATTTACATGTACAAAAGTCATAAAAATAACGACATTTCTTTTAAACTTATGCATGTATTTTTAGAAAATGTTTCACCTAAAATTTATAAAATTGATGCAAATAGTCGGAGATATAGAGAAGCAGATATTTTTGTTCTTTTTTAGAAAAAAATTGTGATAGAAGTGTCTATCTAATATAGGGTTTTTCAAAAAACCATCCTATTTATCTATATATACACATATGGGAGATGGGAGTAATGGGCTTTAGTGGTTGTTGGCTTTAGTTATATGGCGGTTGAGTAATTGGTTTTACATGTTTAAATTTACATGCATTCAAAAACAATAAATATAAAAATGTATAAGTATTTACTATTTAAATATGTAAAAAAATGTTAAGAGTAATTTTAGCGCAACAACTCCTATCTACACGTGGAAAAAAATTTGTTGACAGTAATTTTTGTGCAACAACAGCAACATCAACAGTAGCAGCAATTGCAACAACATCAGTGGTGGCATAGAAATGATTTTGATTGGTTTTTTCGCAAGCTCGATCTCCTAGTTATCACAAAAAAAAAAAGTTCTCATTTGAACCTCACCACACACACGCATATATACATATGTGTGTATGCGCACATGCATATGTATTTGTTTTTTTTTGGGATCATGTGAGAATCACAAAATTACTTAAAAAAACACTAAATGATACATCGATCACAACTACAAAAGGGTTTAGAAGAGTTAACAATATCAGCTTAATGATGAAGCCAGTAACCAGTTGCACAAAAATCACTATATGGTTAAAATTTAAAATCCCTAATCTAGTAATTGGCTTTACGTTTTTGTATTTGATCTCTAGTTTATTTAGTTTGGTACATAGCTCAATGGTTTTTTTTTTTTTTTTTTTTTTTTTGATTTGTTTAGCAATTTGTCAACTAGGGGTGTTTAGTGTTCGAATCATATTTGGAAAACTTGAAATTTGAAACGATTCGATTGGAGTAAGTAATCGAATTTGAATTCAACTTCAAAATTTTGAATTCGATTAGTTAAAAATACATATATTCAAATATGCTATATATAATGATAAACGTCTAATACATTTAAAAAAATCATATTAAATAAACATATGAATCATATTCATATATAAAGGGGGCACACATATGACAATAATTACGAACTAACTATCACGTGCATGAAAAAACGAAACATTGAACTTGCAAGAAAAAAACCATGTAATGAAGAGAATCAAACAAAGTAGGTAGTAAACGAACGTGCATCGCATACATAAAAAGGAAAATTCAGATAAGTGTACTTTAGGTAATTGTATTAGCGTCAATAATCATTGATTCGGTTAGCAAATGGTGGTTGGGTTAAGTGTAAGGTCAGGGAGACGTAATAAGTTTAAACCAATCTCTTTATCCCTCTGTGGAGAGAAGATTGAGATTCTTAGAATCATGTGAGGCGTCACAATCCCTACTTAAAAGCGTCCTTGACGTAGGTGATCCGTCCCAGGGCGTAGCTTTATAGAGGCGGGGAGGGGCGTCCGACACCCCGAAATTTTCGCTCAGAATTTCCGATTATACGGTATCTGTATATAATTTTTTTGATATATACGGTTTCGACCCTCCGTAACTGGTGACTTCTGACCCCCTGGAATTTCCACTCAAGCTTCGCCACTAGGTCTGTCTCGAACCCGGGTCTTATGTGCTCTCAAGTGTACACACTACCACTTAATATAGTTGTAAAAAAGGTAACTTTCTATGCCATTTTAAAGGGAGATAACTTTAATCAATATGGTAACTTATTTTTGTTTTAGATAAAATCACGATACGATTCCACTTGCACATATACATATAGGGTGAGGGTAGCGTAGAAAGGTATATTTCGTGAGAAGTGTGAGAAGGATGACAATGTCTTCGAAAAAACAGTCTGCAGATGGTAATGTCTGCGTATGGTTTGCGCGACGTAGACAAAAGAGCACGTACAAACCCTTTTTTTAGAAAAACAAACACTACCTCAGTTAAAAAGAAGACAAGACGACAGGAAAACATGTGAATGTGAACCATGTGCCCATATAAATCGATGTAATTATGTGTTATGTATCAACTTAGCTATCAATTTTAACGCTGTGTTCCCGAGTTAACTTAAAGAGGGAAAAGAAAGGAAAAGAATTGAAGGAAGGGAAGGGAAAGGAAAAGAAAGGATAAATGTTCTTTCCTTCCATTTCCTTCCAAATTGGAAGGAAAACTAAACTAAAGAATTTTAACTAGTTTTCCTTCCATTTCCTTTCTTTTCCTTCCTTTAATGAAACTCGGGAACACACCTTATTTTGTTTTCCTTTCTTTTCCTTCCTTTAATGAAACTCGGGAACACATCTTTCCTTTCCTTTCTTTTCTTTTCTCCCGTTTAGTAAACTCGGGAACACAGCGTAAAAGACATCACCAAATTATCTAAAACCATTTGATATCTTCTTTGCAGTTTTGGGAGCTCTGGATATCATGGAATTTGATTATGCTAGTTTCGTAATCAATGATGGTTACTTATTTATATCAGACATTTAGATTTACGTAACTGATCAACGAGCTATCTCCTAACAGACTCATAGTTAGACCAACCGGCAAAAATAACATGTGTTAAAAATGGGGTCAACTGAAAAATGCATAACTTGGGCAGTGGGCCAAACATCGATAGGTGGTTTGGCCAAACTTTTCAACCTGAATTTCATTATCCTATGCCTCAATTTCAGACTCAACAGTTTTCTTCAATTATGTGAGTTAGACTACGAGGTGTGGTCATGGCAAGGCTTGGGAGGACTTGCCGACACGTCAGCAAATTGTGGGCCCTCCTCTTATGATGACAACTTGAGGACTACTTAAGGGTGTAGGGATAGTCTTCTTTAGGTACTCCTCATCAAACAAATAACCGTTTGGAAAGGGGCACATCAAACAAATGCACCAATCAAACAACCCGGCTCACCATCCAATTCTAGACGTTTATGACGGAAATGGTGCGCCCGGGGCGGTGTTGGCCGGCCCAAGACGGGTGTACCGAGCCCAAGCCGTCGCCCATACCTCATGGTCTTATGCGTTCATTTATATTCTTATCTATAGTTTTTAACCATCATTTTAATATTTTAAGATTTGACATTACTTGTCAAATTTATTTATTTTTTTTATAATAATATCGATTTATTTTCTATCAAGAATGTATTAGTTTATATATTAAAAATAATGATATCGATTTTTTTTTTCTATCAAGAATGTTCCTCTTTTTTGTTATGTGACAACTTATAAGCTTTCTAACATGACAAACCCTTTAAAACATTTGTTTTTTTTATTCTTTTTCGAAATTATATAATATATCAATATTATATAATTATTGAGTACTTGAAAGTTGTCTTATTAAATTTTGTATAAATGAATTAATATGGCATACCAAACTATACACGGGAGGTGTTGACCTAAAACTTCTGCCATTGAAATAATACAATGTCATATATATGATATGTAAGTTGTAACATCCAATCATTACAGAAAATTATATTTTAAACGTAGTTTTAATTAATAGATATAAAAAAACATAAAGAAACACACATGAACATGATGTACTGGTGCACATTATGCAGATCTATTTTAACATGGCTGATTAGCATCCTAAGCATGAATCTTTCTCATAAAATAAATTAACAATCGGGTTTAACACATAAATAAAGTTACTAGACATTTTTTCATTAGCTTAAACTTAAGTTAAATATAAACAAAGTTGCCAGCATGAGTATGTCTGAATGTGTGTTCGCGCGCAAACTGTATGATGTTTTCTTGGCACACATTACATCCATTGCAAATACAAATGCGATTATAAGACTATCCACTATCACAACCTTACTCAACCCAACCTTTCATTAAAAAACTAGTTTCTCTCTCTTCCACCTACACAACCCAACCCAATCTATTTTTTCACTCTCATTCATAACCCAACCTAAACCAATATTTTATTAGTTAATATATATTTTATCATAATTATTTATTACAATAAAATAATAATTTTATTTTGATTATAATAAATTATTTAATCTTAATTTAAAAAGAAATAAATATTTTACAAATATATAAAATTACAATAAAATGAGTTAATTGTTTTAAGGTGACATTGGATAATAAGTTATACAAAAGACATTTTTTTATAAAATGAGGTGAATTATTAAGATATTATATAAAAGACCATTTTAAATTACAAAAACAAAAGAGAAAATACTAAAATAATCAAGTTGAGGTTGCAACCTTGGGTCGTGGCAACGATCCGGTTGAGCCACTATTCAATTTTTTTACATTTTAATAATCAAAAGAGTTTTTGTCTTATTTGGAGGTTTGCAACCGGTTGTAGAAAAAAATCACGACAGTGGATAGTCTAACAAAAACCTATACCCACCTGGCCACCTATCAGTTTTTTTGACACCCTAGACTAGTTGACGAAAACACCACCAACATAAATGAGTATTAAAGCTCCAGACGAGTAATTCAACTCATATATTGAAATATTTGGGTCGTTTTCTCTCAAATATATAAACAAACACCAAAGAATCGTAGGTATGAAATAAATGTGAAGTTGATATATAGTATATACTGAACTAAGATAAAGCATCTCTTTGGTTTGGCCCAAGTGTGTGTATATATATTAGGGTAAACTGCAACTTTGGTCCCTATAATTATATATAATACAAATACCAACTTAACTTCCGTTAACATTTCCGTTATCGACATCGTAACCGCCACGGTTCCACTACCTATTTCCGTCCAAACATCAAGATCCGTTATCCTTTAGAAAACGTCGGGAGGACATATATATGGATGAAGCGACGGTTACGACTTATGGCGGTTTTCCGGCAACCTTCGCATAATCATTTCGTCAACAAGAAAGGCAACGGTCCTTCAATATATATACACATACATTTCGATCAGATCTGAACACAATCATTGAACCAACGAAAACGGTTGCCATATGTGTGCCAGAGAAAACCCCAAATCATTTTCTTCTCCATCCCTGGAAAACTAAACAAGGAGGTTATCAGATCTGCGTGTGAAGACTCAGTGATCTCCAGCCAAATCAACGAGGTTTACAAACTGTAACGGTCGTGCCGTGATGGTGTGGGTAGCGAAGTCGGATTGGAGAGGGAGGATGAATTTTTCAAAGAGAATAGAGAGATAAAATGAAAATGAAGTTCAATGTTTTCACGGCCATGTGTTGAAAAATTTTATTATTTCAAAACCTTTTGGATCACACATGGTTTTGTTTAGGTTTTACTTTTTTTCTCTTTTATTTGTTTAATTAATCGTGAGAAAATATGGTTCTACTTTTAAAATAACTTTTTATCAGTTAACTTAAAATTTTAATAAAATATATTCTTATAATTTTTTTAATTTAGGTTTTAAAGTGTAGCGTATGAATGAATTGGTATATATATTTAAAAAAACGTTAAATTTAGATTTTTTTATGAATACTGGTTGTAGAAATCCTCATCATTTCAAATATAAGAAAGTAGTATATCATTTATTTGTTTATTTTGTTATATATTTTTTTTTCTAAGTTTCAAATATAAAATAATAGTTGTTTTTAAATATTACAACGTACTAATTAAACAATCTTATCACAACAAGAGTAAAAGAAAAGCCATGCGGTTTTTAAATTGGGTCCAAGCAGTCTAACCGACCCAACCTATTGATAACAAAGATATTTATAATCAAGATCCCGCCGCAACACGCGGGTTGATGTAAAATTCGTCCATTTATTAATGAAAAACATGCTTAAGCTTTTCTTTAGTATTCAGACACTTAAAACAAAAACAATACTGGGATGACTATAATCTATATATAGTATGACCTAAAAATATACAAATTTTAACTATACCAAGTGCAGTAATTAATAATGACCAATTCATGACGGTAAAGTTATGAAAATCATTAAAACACTTTTTGTATTTTGAAATAAAAAGTTTTAACATGGTGTTATAGGCTGGGTTAAAGCAAAACAAAAAGAATTTTGTTTCACGTTTCAAATAGTGATACTAAAATCATTTATACTCAATATCCCGCAGCAACGCGCGGGTTAGCGTCAACTCGTTTATTTCAAATTGCAATATTTTACAAAAGTAAAAAGTCTTGCCAAACATACTCTTGTGGTTCTAAATCTTGCACTTTCAATCCAATCATTAACAACATTAGAATAATTCTGTTAACTTATTGTAAATGACCCAAACTACTATTAATACTTTTATCAGATAATAAATAAAAATGTAAAACACATAGTAGAAAATAATTAATAAAAAAAATTAAAAAGTGAAAATCAAAAATAAAATAACAATTAATAACTGTATTATATTAAAAAGGCATCATCAATTCAAATGGATAAACTATCCTAATGGCGGGAGGTTCGTTATTGTAAAATGGTTTGATAAATATGATTGGTTAAAGTATAGCACTAAATGAGAAAAAAACACATTTCTTATCAAAGTAAGAATTTTTTTTTAATGTTATCTCTAAAATTTGGTGTAAATTCGCCACCTCACAACAACCACCACCACAACCCATACTACACAACCCTAGTTACCAACAAAAAATCGCCCTACCTTCAAATCTGTTGATGAAATTCGAGGGGGATGAGGGTTAGTCAGAGGAGGGGGGATGAGGGTTAGTAAGAGGATGGTTAAGTCCCGCATAATCGTTGCCATAGTCAATTTAGCCGGACCAGAACTTTGTTCCAAGATCTGAATGAGAGAGAGTGGATCTGTACGCCGTCGCCATCATAATCTGAAGCCCTAATTGTCGGCGACGTTCTGTTCTAGGCATCCTTGTTGTTGTCGTTCCTAGTTCTTGGGTGTGAAGCCGTAATTGAAGTTTGAGAGAGAGAGAGAGGTGGTGTTTTTTTTTCCAAATTTTTCGTTTTGGCAAATATTTCAATTTTAATCAAACTAAAAGTACCAAAATTGAAGTTTACTCTATATATTATATCAAGGATAAAATACAAAATTTTAAGCTATAAACATTATTTGAGTAAGATAGGTAACTTGGTGATCAAGTTGTGTCTAGTATAAATAGGGTTCAGTGTTTTGTTATTTTGTGTGGTTTTGATTTTTTTAGTAAACGTGACTTAGTGTCTAAGGTTATCTTTCGTTCTTTTCTTGTGTACAAGTTCTTTGTGAACGTAATCGATCCAATTGGCTCCAACACTATTGACTGTGTGTGTTAAATTTAGGGGTAACTTTTTTTAACCGATTAAAACTAACCTGAACCCAAACAAAGTGAAAGCCAATACCCAAAAGTAGTATTCGGTTCGAAACGGTTTCGAACCCAAGCACTCAGGGAAGAGACATACACCATAAACCACTACACCACACCACCATTTTATTAATTTTTATAAAAACATATGTATATATATATATATATTGTATAATAAAGACAAAAACAATTAGTGCAAACACTGTTCAATTTACAACTATATTTAGAATTGATATTGACTTTTATCTAGTTATATTAAAATTTTTTGAATCTAAATAACTTTGATATATTTAGTTATTGTTTAAAGAAAATTATGCCATAATAATGAGCATTATATACTTATTTTGTCAAAAAAAATCAACTTAAAAGTACGTCAACGTATTGTGTGTAACTATGCATATGTAATTATAAATATAGGTTGCAAGATTATTATATATGTTCCATAATCATTTATATACTTTGTGTAATATGTTTCGTGATTATTCATATATATTGTGTAATATTGTGCGTAGTTACTTATATATGGTTGTGTAATTTGTACTTAAATATCTAACAATGTGCGTAATTATGGCACAAATACACATACTCCTCGTCTACAAGCTATGTGTTGCATTTGAATGGTTTCGTAACTTTCCCCACACTAAATAAACTTTGTATAATAACCCGTGTCTCTGAAGGAGAGATGAAATTAGTATAAGATTGCATGGGGACCATTTAGAAATTGCTTTTGTTTTCGTGTTTTTGTTTCAACCTTTGATTTTTGTCATGTAGCCCAAGACCTTCAAATGGGCACCAAAAGTGTGTCCCCTGACCCCCACCCCCACTCAATATTTGTGTGTGTTTTGGCCTGGTCAAGCACTACCCCATCACTTTCATTTCCCATCAACCAAAAATAAAAGTTTTATTAATGGACTTTCTGTTCATTGTATGCACAATTATCATCATTTTCATGTCGTTCAATTACACATAGTTGGTATTCTGTTCAGTTGCATCGCTAATCGTTCGTTGGTTGTGGATGAAGAATCAGTAACAGTTTTGATTGTTTCAAAAAGAAATTGCTCGCTTTATTCGGTCCATGTGACTATGAAAAAGTAACAAAGATAGGCTTTGTGTTTTGTTTTTTAATATAATTTATAAGTTTAGCATTTAGGTTCAGGGTTATGTTCTTAGTATGATAATATTTTGGTTGTAATTGACTTTCACTATTACAAAATAATAACTAAAAAGTAAATGGAACATGTACAACTATCTATAGATGTTTAATTCAATAGTCGTCTAGAAAATCTCGTGGCATTTTAGTTGAATGAACATGTATATTATTTTCGTTATTATTAACCAACTAAGAATAATATTTGGGACAACTATAGCCTACTCATGTCTCTCGACATTGACATAACCTAATTTAGGAAGCAAGTAAGACTGGATCATCACAGAGAGCCTAACCTTGAGTATTACTTGGCACATCTACAGTTGCCACTACAAATACGTAAGAAATTACAGTATAAAAAAAAAACTATAAATTCAACACGTCTTATTACTACAAAAATGTAAATGTCCTTTTAACATTATGCGATTTTCTGAAGAAAAAAAAACGGATTATGTAACATCTCAGCACGCTCAAAAAAATAATAAGACCCAACTTGTAGAAATAGAACATAGTAAAATTGTGAAAAAGCCAATAAAACGGAGCTTCGTATAGAATTCGGTTTATATTGACATAACATGGTATCAAGCTAAGTTCAAAACATCATTGTATATAAAGGTAAACATAATAATGAGATGGCTTTGAGCATTTCCCACCATTTGATTATCCATTTTCACTTTAAGCTGTTTGGTAGCCTCTTAATGAGGCTCTTAACCATTTAGCGCTGAATGATTCAGCTTTCAGCGCGTTTGTTTCAGCTTCTGAATGGAATGGTTAAGTCTGAATAATTAAGATTTGGGATGTTGCTGAACCATTAAGCACTGAACTATTAAGCACTGAACTAGGCTGGACCTTAATGAGGCTTCCCTACCAACGTGAGACAAGAAAACTAACCATTAAGAGGTCCAACTTAATGATTCAGCGCTTAACCATTCAGATCTCTTAACCATTCAGACCTCTTAATGATTCAACACTTAATCAACTAAACATCCATGAATGTTGAAACATCTCTCAAGTGCTGAAAAGCAAATCTTAAATAATGAGTTTTGAAAGTCAAAGTTCAAATATTTGTACCGAAAATATTGCCTTTCTTTGTATATAAATTTATTTTTTCTAATGATGGAATCTTGTAGTTGACAATTTGCACAAAATTTAGGCCAATGAAAATTGCATGCCGTGAGTATAGACATAAAAGTCATCTTACAATGTCGAATGTGAGTCTTCCACAACAATTTTGTTGGTCAAGAGTCAGTTTTTTTTTTTTTTCGGTTGGATGGTCTTATGTTATACTAGATTATACCTCGGGAACGTCCCGGGGTTAAAAAATCTAATATGACATATTAATTTTACATATGAAATAGAATGATGCGCTTTACAGTTACATGCATGAAAGCTTCGGGTAGCAGCTAACCTAAAACAATTAAAAATATATCTCCAATGTTAACGCCTAACCTTAAACAATGTATAACTCTAATATTAATATATAACCTAAAATAATGTATAACTCCAATGCTAACACATAATGAAAATAGAATTCATATTTACTGATTTGAACATAATTAGTAACTTGATTATACATGATTAATGATTTACCTGAACACTTTGTGTTTATTTTTTCCTGTTTGAACAAAACCCAACAAAAAATAGTCGTTTTTTTTCTCCGTTTTTTATATAGCACTATGGTACTCGTTGGAAAGATTATAAAACGCTCGTTAATTTGGTGTAATTTTTTGCTTTAAAAAATCTCGTATATAAAAGATATTAACGTTCAAAAATTATGAGAGGAAACATAAGAGAGAAAAATCTAATTTTGTTTTTAAATTATTTTTTTCCTAAAATATCTCAATGCCACGTGGGATTACCCTAAACCCTAAACCCTATTTTGTTTAAAAAAAAACTATATTATATGTGTATATATACACACACTATATCATTTATAATATATATATATATATCATTTATAATAAATGTCAATGAATAGTGATTCATAGCAGTGGCAAATCTTGACCAGAAATTTCGAGGGTCGAAAGTCGCCGGGGGGTCGGAAGTCACTAGTTTCGGGGGGTCGAAACCTTATATACCAAAAAAAATTCTATACGAATACTATATAATCGGAACTTCTGAACGAAAATTCAGGGGGGGGGGGTCAGCTGCCCCTCCCCGCCCCTTAAAAGAATCGCCATTGATTCATAGGGATGTAAACGAACCAAACGAACATGAATATGGCCTTGTTTGTATTCGTTTGTTAAAAAAATAACGTGTTCACGATCTGTTCATGAACACTCGCCGAACAAGATTTTTTGTTCGTGTTTGTTAAGAAAATAACATGTTCACGAACTGTTTATGAACAATTACCAAACAAGGTTTTTTCTCATTATTACTATATTGTTCACCAAGGTAGAAACCGTCGATTTTGCCTTTAGTGACTGATTTTGAAATGATCTCTGCCGTTCAAATTGGGTGATTATCTCTAAGATTAAATCCTGACCACAATAATAAGGTGGTTATTGATAAAATTTGGCAGTTTTACATTTCTGGAGCGGTTACAACACTTTTATAGCTGATAAACCTCCACTGGCCACTATCTCCTTTTTCTCCTCCTATTTCTTCGCTATTCCTGGCCAGTTACCACTCCTACAATACTGGGACGTTGTAGAGGCAGTTCTTTCCCATCCCCACTATATAATAACACTAGATTATACCCCGGGAACGTCCCGGGGTTGAAAAATCTAATATGACATATTAATTTTACATATGAAATAGAATGATGTGCTTTATAGTTACATACATGAAAGCTTTGGGTAGCAGCTAACCTAAAACAATTAAAAATATATCTCCAATGTTAACGCCTAACCTTAAACAATGTATAACTCTAATATTAATATCTAACCTAAAACATTGTATAGCTCCAATGCTAACGCATGTTGAAAATAGAATTCATATTTACTGATTTGAACATAATTAGTGACTTGCCTATACATGATTAATGATTTACCTGAACACTTTGTGTTTTTTTTTCCTGTTTGAAAAAAAACCCAACAAAAAATAGTCGTTTTTTTCTCCGTTTTTTATATAGCACTATGGTACTCGTTGGAAAGATAATAAAACGCTCGTTAATTTGGTGTAATTTTTTTCTTTAAAAAATCTCGTATATAAAAGATATTAACGTGTAAAATAATAACATGCTCATTTAATAAACAAGTTGACGCCGACTCGCGCGTTGCGACGAGATGTTGAGAGAATGTATTTAGTGTCACTACATGATATGCGAATATTTTTAAGTATATGTTAAACCTTCTTTTCATTTTGCTCGTCTTCATAACAAATCCAAGATAAACAATTATGTAACAAACAAATTAAATGGTTAGAATTTCGAACAGCTCTTAAGATGAAGTTTTAGTATTGATTTTTTGAGAGAAGGAAAAAAGGGCAAATATGAAAGGCATATGTTCGAATCAATTAAACAAAGTGCAAAAACTAAATGTTTCAAAATGTAAACCCAACATCACTTTGGATACGTTGATTCAAAAAGAAAATTGACAATAAACATGGTAGTGACATACAATTTAATTGTCGGATTACACTTTAAAGTTTTAAAATACTAACACTATGTGAGATATGTGCTTTACCAGTTACCCTAATCGTGAGTCAAGAATGAAGAAAAAAGTAAAAAAAAAATGACAAAACATGAAAACGAAATATGTGTGAAATGATTGAACAGATAGTACTTTGATGGAGATCCTGAGTTTCCAAACACACAACAAAATCTCAAAATTAAATTGAAAAACACATATGCATTCATAACCCACAATCATAGACAACCAAAGCGGTTAACTCTTTTAATCAACTAACCAAACGACCATAATACAAAGAATAAAAGTGGCATATGCTTAGGGTACATCACTCAAACAGTTTTCACAAACCGAAGTAGAACCGGAACCGTTTTCTCCATTGTCACTATTACTATTACGAATAACATTCACAGGTTGCAAGATGTTTAAAAGTCGGCATCTATAAGAGATTTATACACTTAATAAGTCATAATAAGTTTCTGATAAACACTATTTGGGTTGGATGTGTTGAGTGAGAAGATGGACAGAAGGCATATCGGTGGACGAATTGGTGAATTGGATGATTTTATCTACAATTTCTTCAAGTTGTCTATGCACTATGAAGCCTGTTTAGGTATTCGTCAATTGATTCGGTTGTGATTCTTCCATTATGGGGGTGTTGGTGGTTATGACGTTTTAGGAAGTTGTTCATCAAAAGATCATGATGACGGTTTGTCACACCACGCCAATGGCGGAAACACGTGGCGCAACGCTTGAAAGCAGATCAAAGTCAAGATTAACACAAACTATATTTAATTAGAAAAGATCATTTTATTAAAATGTCGAAATTGAGTATCTTGTTACAATATTGCACAAAATAATAAACAAGAAGTTCATAAATGGGGTTTTTCGTTTATGTTCCAACCCGTTGGTAACAACAGATGAAACCCGTCAAGTATCCGACATCCCGAATTTCCACCGCACTAGCCTCATATCTAATCAGCACTTAGTTACCTGAAAGATATGTTTAAAAAGACGTCAATATATAAAATATTGGTGAGTTCACAGGTTTTAGTTTAGTAATAACAACATTTTTACACCCTGTGCAGTTCCAGCACAATTTGTGGCCTTTGTAAGGAGTAGCTAGCTCCTACAAAACTACGATGGTGAGCAATCCCTTAAGTCCCATAACCAAACCAAGACTAAAAGATATGCCTCGCGATCACCAGTTGTTTCTCGGCAAATAACAACTTAGTTCAGAATACGTGCACCCCAGGCATACGCCGATGCATAATCGACGCTATCGATTAGGGGTGGGCCTTGTCAGGCACCAATAGTACTATCCAAATATTCCTTCGGTTTCACTTCCCTGAATTAATGGTTACAGTAGCGAGGACTCAACCCCGAGTGGCGAACATACAACAAAACTCAAGTACTCACCATGCCACTAATCACATTTTTAACCTTTGAAAAATATTTCAACATGTGACACAAACATATCTTTCCCCCAAGTAAAAACAGTAAAGAGGGGCCGTGAAACTCACCTGAAGTATAGCGTGCAATCAAATAGCAGAGAATAGCAGGTCCGTGGTCAAGCACCTACGAACGTCCTAGTGTGTAAGTCACTAAGTCTATAGCGTGTGTTTTTCCGGCAAGTTGTACACCCAACTCCCAACACCATCATTTACATATAATTCCCCGTTTAATTAAACATATGTCCTAGGTCGTTGGTGATGGATTACCCTTTTTACCAGTTACTTATATTCTCATTAATATTTCTGTAACTTGTATTATATTATCCTCGACTCGACTTCACTTAACGTATAATTATTTTCCCATTAAATAATTATACTTAAGATCGTGTCGTTCGATATAATATTTTTAACGCCCGATTGGACTCATCACACCGTATATTTACTTTCCCATTAAGTAAATATACTAGGATCTCGTCGATCCGGTTTACATATATATATTATTTACTCGTCTCGGTTTTCCTTCCCGTATATTTACTTTCCCATTAAGTAAATATACTAGAATTTCATCGAGCCGAATATATATATATATAGATAAATATATATGCCTTTTCCTTGTTAAGTCCATACGTTCGTGTAACGTTTTTAATCCTTAGATCATTTACGTTATATTTTCTCTCAAGAATATTTTCCAACACTTAGGAAAGTGTCATGTAAACTTTCTTCACCCAAGTTATATATTTTTCTTCCTAAAAAGAGATATACATATAGTTACTTATCTTGCCGTAACGACATATTCTTCTTGTTTGTCCGCTTTTACGTCTTAGTTTGTTAATACGTCCAGGTCCGATTTCTTAACTTATATAGTTAATTTTTCCCAAGTTTTCAACATGTGTTTCCTAGAAATATTGTCCATCTTTTAATTTTCAACACATATTATTTGGAAGTTTTATAAATACTTTTGTATTTTTAATACAAGACTTGGTAACTTATATATAAAAATGCTCCAACACTTTTATATTCCCATTTATATAAAAGTGTTCATTTTTATATAAGTTCTCCCAGGTTTTTAATTTGTCTAACATTTTTATAAAAAACCTTTGTTTTTATACCTATCCATATGTTAGAAAAATTCCATATTTTTATAAAACCCTATTTTATAAAAATACACTTTTATACAAAATACATGTGTATAATTTCTAGTATTTACCAAATCTACCTTGGAAAATTATTATGTACACATTTGACACCAAACTTTCCATGGTTATATTTTTAGACACAAGTTTCTAAAAATATCATCTTTAGTCCCTCAACTTTTAAAGTTACAAAAATAGTCCTTTAACCTATAAAAGTTGCATTTTTCCATTCTGTCTTTCAAGAATAACAATTTTCTACTAAACTTTATTATGTCAACTTTTTCACTATGGTGTGTATTAGTTTTCCAACACTTTTAATACTCCATAATGACGATATTAAGGATAGTCATAGGTGTATTTATGTGTATTAAGTCCAATAAATCCAACTTGTATTTTAAAGTTAGTAAACTTTGATTATGTAGCTTTTGTATTTTCCATTTGTTAACAAGATCAACCTTATATTAATTTTTAGATGATCATTTTATGATGATCCAAACCTCTTTAAAGTGTACTCAAGTTGCATTTACTAACATGTCTTAGATCATCCTTTTTCCTAGTTTACGTGAACTTTTGTAACTTACAAAGACAATAACAACATCACCAACAAAAACCCATGACCCATATACCCCTTTTAGATCATCCATCTTACTTAAAAAAAACATTATATATTATGTTTAAAATCATATTTCAATCTCTATGTACAACTTGCTTTAAAAACATAAAAATATAAACTTTCAAGAACCAAAGCAAGATCAAGAACACTTACAACTAGCACAAGGCTAGGGAAGATAAAAACACTTGATTTGGATGGGGTTTAGTGTGTTCTTCCAAAGGGTTAAGCTCCAAGCTTGTAACACATTTTGATCTTTGTAAAGAGGGTTTGTATGTGTAGGATTTAGTGTGTTTTGTTTGAAAAAAAAATAATAAAGTGTGTGTGTGTGTGTGTAATGGTAGCCACGACCAAAGAGGAGAAACAAGGAAGGATCCCTTCATTTTTATGATGGAATAACTTAGAGGTTTAGGATTTATAATTTTTTTCCAAGATCTTCCAAGTACCAAGAAGATCCATAAATAAATCTCATGCCTCACTTATAATCCCATGTTTTAAGGAAAAGAGAGATATTGTGCATATGGTGGGATATGGCCGAGATTTTGGTTGTGATCATGGAGGATTTATAATATCTTAGAAGGACACAAAATCTTTCAAAAAAAAATCAAGACACCATGCTTAAGTCTAAAGAAATCCATCAACCTTGCAAAAGAAAAGATTTGGGGTGAGGGTGGGGGCATGTGGGCCGATTCTTGGGTAGATTTTGTGAGGTCCACCCTACAAAATATCTACTAACTAGATTGGTTAGGAATCAAACGTAAAGTTCGGGTTTCGTTCGGTTTTAATCGGATTTTAACTATGCGTTATCCGGACATTGTAATAGCCCCTAATAACCCTTATAAATAGCCTAGTTTAAGTGTTGGTTGGTTAGTTAGGCTTTCGTTGGGTGAAATTATAAGTTATGCGTGTACCGGGTGCGGCACGCGCACTTTATTCGTTACCGGGAGATTTGTATTTAGAGTTTTCATTTATGGTTTTGGAGTTCCAAAACACATTATATTTCATGAAAATACCATTTATTTTATATCCTGGGTATCCGGGATCCTTTTCGTTTATTTAATTTTTACCGGGTAATCAACAACGTCCGTTCCGGACTAGTTTATTCGCACGCGATTTCATCGTGCCTCAAAATTAAACATGTGCATTCCTATGCATCTTATGGGGAATTTGCTATTCTCTACGGCTAAATTAATCCGATTAATTTAAATATACATTTAAACCGTTAATTACATATACTAATTACGTACGTAATCGCATCGATTTTTGCCGGATGTTACACGGTTTTACACTGTTGGGGAATAGATAACGCCGGTAAAGTGATTTGTTACAAATATGGTATTGAATGAACTGATATTATCATTATTAACATTGAAAAATACAATACTCTCACAATCTGAATCAGACTAAAATACTCACAAACAGATCATCGACTTGATGATCTGTATTCTCTAACCTCTATAACAAAACTAGTGAACTGAATAACCAAGAACCCTAATACAAACTAGAGAGAGAACAAGAGAAGTCTGAGAGAAAGAGTACAAGAACAACGAAAGCAGCTAAACTCGTAAACAGAGGAGAAGGACTGCTTATATAGAGAGGCTTTTAGGTTCGGGAGAAAACACACCGAACCTATCCCAGCCGTTAGATCTCTACGAAGAAACACAACTTTAATAGTTCTCCACCGTTAGATCAATAACCACGGATTGCAAATAAGCTCGGGTCAGACCTCTTCACTGGGCTGCAAACACTTGGGCTATACTTGGGCTGGATAGAACTCTTGGACACTGAGAACTCTTGGACACTGCTACTGGGCCGCTACTACTTTAAGTATTCCCTTTTAATCTCTAGTCCAAAACACCTGCAATAATCTTATGCAACATATTAACATAACCTGATTTATTATATCAAAAGTAAAAGAATTGTATATGTATTAATGTAATCTATTATGATAAAATTAACACCCCCCACAATTCTTTTTACCTGAATGGGTCAAATAGCTGTAATTTTTCACATAGATGTAAATGAGCATTTGCAAATAGCCCTTTTGTAAAAACATCAGCAGTCTGATTTTTAGAATCAATCCAATTAGTTTTAATAACACCTTTAGCTATTTGATCCCTCAAGAAAATAAATCAAGTTCAAAATGTTTTGTTTTTTCATGAAATACAGGATTAGCTGCTATAGAAAGAGCAGCATTGTTGTCACAAAATATATTTACAGGCATTTCAACCTTAACTTCTAACTCATCCAAAAGATTTCTAAGCCACATAACCTCACAAGTAACAGAGCACATAGCTCTGAATTCAGCCTCAGCTGATGATCTAGAAACTGTAGATTGTTTTTTACTTTTCCAAGAGATTAAACAATCTCCCAGAAAAACACAAAATCCTATAACTGATTTCCTGGTGCTAATACACTTAGCCCAGTCAGAATCAGAATAAGCTACCAGGTTAAGAGATTCTCCTTTCTTAAACTTGCAACCCCTTTCCAGGAGATAGTTTTAAATACCTAAGTAATTTAAAAGCTATCTTTAAGTGACTCTTGGTAGGAACATGCATAAACTGACTTAGAAAGTGAACAGCATAAGATATATCTGGACGAGTATGTGACAGATATATCAGTTTTCCAACCAACTGTTGATAACCTGTTATACTTTCCAGTTTAGGATCATCTTTCTTAAACATGGCAACTAAAGCATGATTCTGATCTATAGGACATTAACAGGTTTGCATCCAATCATACCATATTCTGCTAAAAGATCAGTACAATATTTTCTTTGAGTTAAACATATACCAGTTTCATTTCTGATAACTTCAATTCCTAAAAAATATTGTAGTTTACCAAGGTCTTTTATAAGAAAACTTAGACTTTAAAAATTCCTTAACCTTAGTAATCTCAGTAGCAGAATTACCAGTTTATGACTATATCATCAACATATACCAACAAAATGATAAACACATTATCCTTATTTTTTATAAACATGGAATAGTCACATCTACTCTGCTGAAAATCACATTCAAACAAAGCATTTATTAATTTTTCATTCCACATTCTTGGGGCCTGTTTAAGGCCATATAAAGACTTGTTTAGTTTGCAAACTTTATATTCATTACCAGAATTATATCCTTCTGGTAAGGACATATACACATCTTCCCTAAGATCACCATATAGGAAAGCATTGTTTATGTCTAACTGATACAACTCCCAGTTATAAAATACTGCTAAGGACAACACACACCTAACAGTAACTAACTTTACCACAGGAGAAAAAGTTTCTTCAAAGTCAACACCTTCCTTTTGACTATACCCTTTAGCTACAAGCCTAGCCTTGTATCTTTCTATTTCACCATTTGATTTGTATTTTATTTTAAAGACCCATTTTGACCCAACCACATTTTTGTTTTTAGGTAAATCAACAAGGGTCCAAGTATCATTCCTATGTAATGCCTCTAATTCATTATTCATAGCTTGAACCCAATTAGGATCTAAACAAGCTTCCTTGTAAGATCTGGGCTCATAGCTTTTATTTAAGTAGAGTCAAAACACCTAGATTCTATAGACAGATTTGAGTATTTAACCACATTCTCTAACCCATATTTGACCTTTCCCTCTACTATGTATTCACTGAACTTTTTTGGAAAATTAGAGGTCCTAGATGATTTTCTTAAAACAGACTCAGACACAGATTCAGAAGTATCACCCTCAGATTCTAGTCTATCAACATTTTCAGTATTCACATGCTTTGCCCTATCAGAATAGCTACCTTCCCTATAAGGGCTTCTATCACCCTCATTCAGGTTACTTTGTTCTGATTGCAAAGACCCATGTGTTCCTGAATCTTTCTTACCTTTACCCCCCCTTTCATCATTGGGATCCTTTACCTCAAAAATATTTTCAGAATCTGTGTTTTCATACATGTCAAAGAAATTTAACTGATTTATGTGTGTTTGTTCATTTGAATCAAATTTTTCAAAAATTAATTTTTCCTT